>QNTS01004994.1:0-50569 GCA_003317085.1 Hucho hucho
CACTACAGAATAGAGTACACTACAGACTAGAGTACACGACAGACTAGAGCACACAACAGACTAGAGTACACTACAGACTAGAATACACTACAGACTAGAGCATACTACAGATTAGAATACACTACAGATTAGAGTACACTACAGACTACGTACACTACAGACTACGTACACTACAGACTAGAGTACACTGCAGACTAGAGCATACTACAGACTAGAGTACACTACAGACTAGAGTTCACTACAGACTAGATCACACTACACACTAGAGTACACTACAGATTAAAGTACACTATAGACTAGAGTACACTACAGACTAGAGCACACTACAGATTAGAGTACACTACAGACTAGATCACACTACAGACTAGAGCATACTACAGACTAGAGTACACTACAGACTAGAGTACACTACAGAGTAGAGCACACTACAGATTAGAGTACAGTACAGACTAGAGTACACTACAGACTAGAGTACACTACAGACTAGGGTACACTACAGTTTAGAGTACACTACTGACTAGGGTACACTACCGATTAGAGTTCACTACAAATTAGAGTGCACTACAGACTAGAGTACGTTACAGACTAGAGCACACTACAGACTAGAGCACACTACAGATTAGAATACACTACAGACTAGAATACACTACAGACTAGAGTACACTACAGATTAGAGTACACTATTGACTAGAGAACCCTACAGATTAGAGTACACTACAGATTAGAGTACACTAAAGACTAGAGCACAATACAGATTAGAGCACATTAAAGATTAGAGCACATTACATACTTACTAAGGTAATCACCAACATTGTACAGAACACTCACCACAGACACAGTGTACATTCATTGGCAGGAGTAATAAGTGCAGGACGTACCACAGGCGTCAGAGGGGTCCTTGGTCTGTAAGGTTTCTGCATGGCCTTCTCTGAAACACAACCACAACACAAAAAGAATGAACAGCTGGAACTAATAACACGTTACTAGTACTCGACCATAAGGAATATACTGTATATATAAAACTATGTGATATGTGTAAGATACTGACAGACTCAGTGCTGCATCACTTTTTGGATGTGTTTGAAGAGGGAATGATTTGAGCGATGCACTATGGAAGGAAAGAGAGGAAGTGTTTAGGTGACCTACCCATGTTGGTGTTGTGGATAACTGGCTTGCTCCACACTCCGCTGCGTTCCTCGTTGTTGGGTCGGACACCAAACTCGTAGGCCGTGTTGGGCTTCAGGTTATCGATGACCATGTCGCTGGCGGGGCACGTCTGTTGAGTCCACTTCCGGTTCCTCTCACGGTAACGCACCGTGTAGTGCCTGGGTCAACACAGATAGAACACACCATTGTTCATTATCACACATTTTCATCAGTAGTATTATAACGCTGTGTATTGTGTAGTGAATATGTCAACAAACATAGAATTTAATAGAAATGTCTGACATTGTGTAGTAACATGGATACTACAGCATGATGGCACAGTTTCTAGGGACTCATTTGTAACACAATGGCTTGTTATTAAGCTGTGACAGCTGTCTGTCCACCATTTTGTGACAGTGACAGCTGTGAATGCAGAGCTGTAAGTTTTAGTTTCCTGGTTGAAATGTGTTGTGCAGGCCATGGTCATGTGTGATATTCAAGTGTTTAAAAATGATCACCCTATGATCACTTGGCTACATAGCTGATATTCTGCTGGACTGTCATTTATCACGGTACTCTATTTTTATTATTATTATTAATGTTTTTGTTTATCTGTCGGCCCTAGCCCCGAACTCGGGCCCTGTGCGTAGTTAACTGCCCCTCTCTGCCCATTCATCGCCATTTTACCTGTTGTTGTTGTCCTAGCTGATTAGCTGTTGTTATCTTACCCGTTGTTGTCTTAGCTAGCTCTCCCAATCAACACCTGTGATTGCTTTATGTCTCTCTCAAATGTCAATATGCCTTGTATACTGTTGTTTAGGATAGTTATCATTGTTTTTTATTACAGTGGAGCCCCTAGTCCCACTCAACATGCCTCAAATACCTCTTTTGTCCCCCTTCCCACACATGCGATGACCTCACCCAGTAGAACCAGCACATCCAGAGATGAAACCTTTCTTATCATCACTCAGTGCCTGGGCTTACCTCCACTGTACCCGCACCCCACCATACCCCTGTCTGCACATTATGCCCTGAATCTATTCTACCACGCCCAGAAATCTGCTCCTTGTATTCTCTGTCCCCAACACACTAGACGACCTGTTCTGATAGCCTTTAGCCGTACCCTCATCCTACTCCTCCTCTGTTCCTCGGGTGATGTGGAGGTTAACCCAGGCCCTGCATGTCCCCAGGCAATCTCATTTGTTGACTTCTGTAATTGAAAAAGCCTTGGTTTCATGAATGTTAACATCAGAAGCCTCCTCCCTAAGTTTGTTTTACTCACTGCTTTAGCACACTCCGCCAACCCTGATGTCCTTGCCGTGTCTGAATCCTGGCTTAGGAAGGCCACCAAAAATTCAGAGATTTCCATACCCAACTACAACATTTTCCGTCAAGATAGAATTGCCAAAGGGGGAGGAGTTGCAATCTACTGCAGAGCCTGCAAAGTTCTGTCATACTTTCCAGGTCTGTGCCTAAACAGTTCTAACTTCTAATTTAAAAAATGAATCTCTCCAGAAATAAGTCTCTCACTGTTGCCACCTGTTATAGACCCCCCTCAGCTCCCAGCTGTGCCCTGGACACCATATGTGAATTGATTGCCCCCCATCTATCCTCAGAGTTTGTTCTGTTAGGTGACCTAAACTGGGATATGCTTAACACCCCGACAGTCCTACAATCTAAGCTAGATGCCCTCAATCTCACACAAATTATCAAGGAACCCACCAGGTACAACCCTAAATCCGTAAAACATGGGCACCCTCATAGATGTTATCCTGACCAACTTGCCCTCCAAGTACACCTCTGCTGTTTTCATTCAGGATCTCAGCGATCACTGCCTCATTGCCTGCATCCGCTAATGGTCCCGGTCAAACGACCACCCCTCATCACTGTCAAACGCTCCCTAAAACACTTGCAAGCAGGCCTTTCTAATCGACCTGGCCCGGGAATCCTGGAAGGATATTGACCTCATCCCGTCAGTAGAGGATGCCTGGTCGTTCTTTAAAAGTAATTTCCTCACCATCTTAAATAAGCATGTCTCTTTCAAAAAATGTAGAACTAATACAGCCCTTGGTTCACTCCAGACCTGACTGCCCTTGACCAGCACAAGAACATCCTGTGGCGGACTGCAATAGCGTCGAATAGTCCCTGTGATATGCAACTGTTCAGGGAAGTCAGAAACCAATGCACGCAGTCAGTCAGGAAATCAAAGGCTAGCTTTTTCAAACAGAAATTTGCATCCTGCAGCTCTAACTCCAAAAAGTTTTGGGACACTGGAGCACAAGAGCACCAGCTGCCCACTGCACTGAGGCTAGGTAACACGGTCACGACCGATAAATCCATGATAATCGAAAATTTCAACAAGCATTTCTCTACAGCTGGCCATCCTTTCCTCCTGGCTACCCCAATCCCAGCCAACAGCTCCGCCCCCGCAGCTACTTGCCCGAGCCTCCCCAGCTTCTCTTTCACCCATATCAGGATAGCAGATGTTCTGAAAGAGCTGCAAAACCTGGACCCGTACAAATCAGCTGGGCTTGACAATCTGGACCCTCTCTTTCAAAAACTATCCGCCGCCATTGTTGCAACCCCTATTACCAGTTTGTTCAACCTCTCTTTCGTATTGTCCGAGATCCCTAAAGACTGGAAAGCTGCCGCGGTCATCCACCTCTTCAAAGTGGGTGACACTCTAGACCCAAACTGCTATAGACCTATATTCATCCTGCCCTGCCTCTCTAAAGTATTTGAAAGCCGAGTTAGTAAACAGATCACTGACCATTTCGAATCCCACCGTACCTTCTCCGCTGTGCAATCCGGTTTCCGAGCTGGTCACGGGTGCACCTCAGCCACACTCAAGGTACTAAACGATATCATAACCACCTTTAATAAAAGACAGTACTGTGCAGCCGTCTTCATCGACCTGGCCAAGGCTTTCGACTTTATCGGCAGACTCAATAGCCTTAGTTTCTCAAATGACTGCCTCGCCTGGTTCACCAACTACTTTGCTGACAGAGTTCAGTGTGTCAAATCGGAGGGCCTGCTTTTCTCTGTATACATCAATGATGTCGCTCTTGCTGCGGGTGATTCCCTGATCCACCTCTACGCGGACGACACCATTCTGTATACTTCTGGCCCTTCTTTGGACACTGTGCTAACTAACCTCCAAACGAGCTTCAATGCCATACAGCACTCCTTCCGTGGCCTCCAACTGCTCCTAAATGCTAGTAAAACCAAATGCATGCTTTTCAACCGTTCGTTGCCCGCAACCCGCCCGCCCGAGTAGCATCACTACCATGGACGGTTCTGACATAGAATATGTGGACAACTACAAATATCTAGGTGTCTGGCTAGACAGTAAACTCTCCTTCCAGACTCATATTATACATCTCCAATCCAAAATCAAATCTAGAATCAGCTTTCTATTTCGCAACAAAGCCTCCTTCACTCACGCCGCCAAACTTACCCTAGTAAAACTGACTATCCTACTGATCCTCGACTTCGGCGATGTCATCTACAAAATAGCTTCCAATACTCTACTCAGCAAACTGGATGCAGTCTATCACAGTGCCATCCGTTTCGTTACCAAAGCCCCTTATACCACCCACCACTGCGACCTGTATGCTCTAGTCGGCTGGCCCTCGCTACGTATCCGTCGCCAGACCCACTGGCTCCAGGTCATCTATAAGTCTATGTTAGGTAAAGCTCCGCCTTATCTCAGCTCACTGGTCACGATAACAACACCCACCCGTAGCACGCGCTCCAGCAGGTATATCTCACTGGTCATCCCCAAAGCCAACACCTCCTTTGGCCGCCTTTCCTTTCAGTTCTCTGCTTCCAGTGACTGGAACGAATTGCAAAAATCTCTGAAGCTGGAGACTTATATCTCCCTCACTAACTTTTAAACACCAGTTATCTGAGCAGCTAACCGATCGCTGCAGCTGTACATAGTCCATCTGTAAATATCCCACCCAATCTAACTACCTCATCCCCATACTGTTTTTATTTACTTTACTTGCACATCATCATCTGCTAAATTGTAATTTACTTCGCTACTATAGCCTATTTATTGCCTACCTCCCCACGCCATTTGCACACACTGTATATAGACTTTCTTTTTTTTCTATTGTGTTATTGACTGTACGCTTGTTTATTCCATGTGTAACTCTGTGTTGTTGTTTGTGTCGCACTGCTTTGCTTTATCTTGACCAGGTCGCAGTTGTAAATGAGAACTTGTTCTCAACTAGCCTACCTGCTTAAATAAAGGTGAAATAAAAAAAAAATAAAAATAGAAAAAAACTAGTAGGGACTTTAGAGTGGGCTGTGAGCAGAGCAGGGTGAGGTCAAGCTTTCCAATTGGTTTTCCAAAGCTCAGTAGAGAGAAGAGGGGAAGTTTAGAGAGGTACAGTTGGTTGATGTGTAGGATGAGGATCACTCCACCACCACTAAACACCTGTGCCCTCGCCCCACTGCCTCCCTGGCTGAACAATGTGTTGCAGTTATACCAGATTTTTAATGCTGTCTGTTGTGTATGACATACTGTAAGTGTCAGTTTGAGTGAAATACGTCTTTGTTTTTCTCAAGCTGTGAAAATAATCTCCTTAGTGTGGTGGGACCCACTGTGTGCTTTTTGGCCCATCTGAGTTCCCTTACTGCCCCGTGTCTCTATGGACAGAGAGCAGCATGACGAACCAGCACTGGAACGGAAACATCATGAACCTCTGTAGACTGGTTGGGACATGAGCTATGTACCCGTAACCCCCTCACTGGCTCACTCTGCTGAGCGTGCATGTTTGTGCGTCCTTACGTGTGTGTGTGTATAAACTCACCCGTTCTCCAGGCAGTCGTTCATTATGTTCCCCTCGTAGGGCATTTTGAGGAAGGTCCCCCAGGACAGCAGCACCGAGGTGGGGGTCACGGACCCAATCACCAGGTGCAGTGGCTTCTCCAGGTTCACCTTGCCTGGGGAGTCAAAGGTCAACCTTATCAGATTCAAAGCAATGGGCATAAATAAGAAAAGAGTCAATGTAATCTATCAAATGATTACTGGTAACACAGAGTTGGTACATGTGCAGTACCTGTACACTGTTTCTTCACATTGTTAACTGGGACGGGCTGGACAGCAATCAGGTACTTGGGCTCGGCATCTGGAAGAGAGATTCAGGGTTTAGCCCTGCTAGCAGAAGAAAGGTTGCTAATGAATGTCTCTGAAGTGGATCGCTCCATAGCGTTGAGTGTGCATGTTCTCATACGTTACCTGACTGAACATTCCAGACAGGAACAGGACAAGCTGTCTTGAAAAGGAGGCTTGAGGGTGAGGTGTGTGTGTGTGTGTGTGTGTGTGTGTGTGAGTGTGTGTGTGCGAGCATCTACATGTGTCTAGATATGTGTGTTGTTCGGGGGTTGGTTGAGTCAAAGTGAGTCTGCACAGATGTGTTCTTTGTCAGTGATGGATAGAATCAAACCATGACTAAAACGTGAAGATAAAACATATTTGTGCCAGANTTTGAAATCAGTGGAATGCCCGGGGGAAGCAGAGTATGATCGCTAAGGAGACAGAGAAAAGTCTGGCGTTTGATTGCAAATATGCGAAGGAAGTCAAAAAGAGAACACAGAAGGTTGTTGTCTAAAACCCATGTATACGGATTACATCTTCAAACTAAGGACAACCATGGCATCCGTGAAATAGAGGAAGACGCATTCATCCATGTATACGGGTAAGAGAGTCTAGCTAGCTACATATATTATACATTTCTAAATTTGTCAGAAAGTAATTTCATTGCAAGTTAAAGCGTACTGTTACCTAGGTAGCTAACGTTACGTGTCTGATCTGTGTAGTAACATTATTTGGAAGCTGTGCCTTCAAAAAGTATTAAGACCCCTTGATTTTTTCCACATTTACCACATTTTGATATTCTAAAATTGATGAAATAGTTTTTTTCCCTCATCAATCTACACACAATACCCCATAATGACAAAGCAAAACACTGGTTTTTAGAAATGTTTGCTAATAAAAAAATCTATAATAATGAAATATCACATTTACAGTACATAAGTATTCAGACCCTTTACTCCGTACTTTGTTGAGCACCTTTGGCAGCGATTACAGCCTCGAGTCTTCTTGGGTATGACGCTACAAGCTTGGCACACCTGTATTTAGGTCGTTTCTTCCATTCTTCTTTGTCAGGTTGGATGGGGAGCGTTGCTGCACAGCTATTTTCAGGTCTCTCCAGAGATGTACCGATTGGGTTCAAGTCCGGGCTCTGGCTGGGCCACTCAAGGACATTCAGAGACTTGTTCTGAAGCCACTCCTACATTGACTTGGCTGTGTGCTTAGGGTCGTTGTCCTGTTGGAAGGTGAACCTTTGCCCCAGTCTGAGGTCCTGAGCACTCTGGACCAGGTTTTCATCAAGGATTGTCCTTCTGGAAGGTTACCCCATCTCCACAGAGGAACTCTAGAGCTCTGTCAGAGTTACCATCGGGTTCGTGGTCACCTCCCTGACCACGGCCCTTCTCCCCCGATTTCTCAGTTTGGCCAGGCGGCCAGCTCTAGGAAAAGACTTGGGGGTTCCAAACTTCTTCCATTTAAGAATGGTGGAGACCACTGTGTTCTTGGGGACCTTCAATGCTGCAGACATTTTTTGGTAACCTTCCCCAGATCTGTGCCTCGACAGAATCCTGTCTCTGAGCTTTACGGACAATTCCTTCAACCTCATGGCTTGGTTTTTGCTCTGACATGTACTGTCAACTGTCGGATCTTATATAGACAGGTGTTTGCCTTTCCAAATAATGTCCTATCAATGGAATTTGCCACAGGTGGACTCCAATAAAGTTTTAGAAACATCTCAAAGATGATCAATGGAAGCAGGATTTACCTGAGCTCAATTTCGAGTCTCATAGCAAAGGGTCTGAACACTTATGTAAATAAGGTATTTCTGTTTTTTATTTTTAATACATTTGCAAAAAAATCTAAAAACCTGTTTTCGCTTTGTCATTATGTGGTATTGTTTGTAGATTGCTGAGGAAATTGTTTTATTTAATCCATTTTAGAGTATGGCTGTAACGTAACAAAATGTGGAAAAAGACAAGTGGTCTGAATACTTTCAGAATGCAGTGTAAGACTGAATTGAGCTAGTCGGTCACATATTTTACTTAATTATACAGTATGTGCATTTTGCAAACTGCAGTGAGATATCTAAGGGCAAACATAAAAAGTTAAGTTGAAATTATGGAACATGCTTTTGAAAAAATAAATATGCACACACAGCCAGCAGCCGCCAGAGACAAAGAGGTTGGCCAGAAATGAGGGGAAACCATGGTTTTGATAAATAGCCTCAAACTTTGCCAACTGTGTGTTTTCTATCAAAACTGCATTTGTTTTTTTTCTCCTCAATATTTCAGATCAAACAATGAGGGATTAGCTTTCGCTTTGGCTCCAAGGAGGGGGGTTTCCAGTGTATGAAACATTAGGAAACTTCAGGCTGCGTTTCTCCAACTCCAAAACAAGCAACATTGTCTCAGTCACCTAACAACCTGGTCCAAACCCCAACCGTTTGGCTGTTCTACACCAGGGACTATTAGGCTTATCTGTATTTCCAGTTTGAAATGACTGGATGTTTATAAATGGACAGTCATAACCCTAATCATCTACAGTGCCTTCAGAAGGTTTTCATACCCCTTATTCCACAATTGTTGTGTTTCAGTCTGTATTCAAATTAAAGCTGTTCACAGCCAAGCCACAAGAACAGATGAGACTAGAAAGGAATATTAGCCAACAACAACACAGATAAGGAAGGAAGAGGATTTTGTTATCGTCTTGGATGCAGGCAGTGAGGATTAAGAATGACAGATTAACATCTTTAAGTTCCAACATCTCCAAAGTAACAGAATGTTCAAACTGACCAAAGCTTTGTCACGGTTGCCACTGACTTACAGCTTGAGGACCATATTCATCTTCATAACAACAATGGAGGTCAAAGGTCAACAATGCCCATGACCAGCTGGAACCAGTAGCTTAGAATGCAGTGTGATCTCTTCCGGTATTTCACACACACACACACACACACACACACGCACGCACGCACGCACGCACGCACGCACGCACGCACGCACGCACGCACGCACACACACACGCACACACACAGGCCTGTACTGAGGGCAGCAGACCTGTAGACAGCCATCTGTAATCATGGACCTGACCTTACCAGCACCCTGTTATTTGTAAAGAAAAAATTATTCAGTTGAATGTACCAATTGACTCTTTGACCTTGATGGACCTCATGTATAGGGCATGCCTTTGACCATCAAGGGCCACAATTGCTAAGCATTTGCACCAAGTGAAAAGTTATTACTAAACAATTGTGTTACCATATATGTTACTACACAGGTATGAGAGAAACGTTATGTAAAATGTTTAGATAAAACAATTGAGATAGCTAATTGGCTCTTCATCTGAGAAAATGTAGTCCACATGTTGTGACAGGGACACAGTGTGTGCAGTGTGCTTCATACTCTATTCCAGGTCTCAGCAGCTACGCTAAATGATTTAATGATGCAATAGATCAATAAATCATACATTCTTTCATAAATGTCAACTGAATGATATTAGAAGGTGATAACCGATGCACATTTCCCACATAGCTGCAGTATTCATCCGTGGTTACTATGAGGGAGGATCAGTTAGATGTTTTGTTTTTATGAAGGAGAGCTCTGCCTATCACAATGTTATCGTGTGGTTTACTACAGCAGCTTTCTCCACTCGCACACTTCAACAAACACAGAAACTACACAACCCTAAAATACAATCCTTTCTTGATCAAGAGATGAAACCTCCACCTCATACTGATAGTGAATCACCACAAAAAGTGGACCAGACAATCCATCAAACTCTGAAAACACAGTCAGCACACTTGCCAAGACACACTATATTCCTCTATGGCTGGATCATAGAGCCTCCCTTAGACTGAAGACACTGAGTGGAAACATTGACTGGAGGCGACTGGGCTTCACAACGGCCATCTTGGCTCATCAGTGGTGATGGATGGTCCTCTGGGAGAGGGAGTAGGTCATTAGGCCTGTCAGTGGTTAAGCTCAGTGCTCTCGCAGCAATGCAAATTCACTGTGTGTGTGTGTGTGTGTGTATGTGTGTGTGTGTGTGTGTGTGTGTGTGTGTGTGTGTGTGTGTGCATGTGTGTAGCTTTGGAATCATTGCCACATTGTTGATTTGGATCTTGCTCTCTTGCACAACCAAACTAGGTCCTCTAGGCAGTTTATTTTGTATTCTTAGTCTTTGGAATCCTCCTCCCTCATGTCCTTCTATACTTGTTCTTCTCCTTCCTCTGTTTGAAGGGACATTGACTACTATGATCCCACTGTATGCACATACAGTACATAAAACACACACATTCACACACTACTGGGCAGGTTTTGTGTTTTTGGGGCTGTGTGGCTATAGTCTAGTTGAAGACTGTGGGGCTGTGTGACTCTAGTCTAGTTGAAGACTGTGGGGCTATGTGACTAGTCTAGTTGAAGACTGTGGGGCTGTGTGGCTCTAGTCTAGTTGAAGACTGTGGGGCTGTGTGGCTCTAGTCTAGTTGAAGACTGTGGGGTTGTGAGACTAGTCTAGTTGAAGACTGTGGGGCTATGTGACTCTAGTCTAGTTGAAGACTGTGGGGCTATGTGACTCTAGTCTAGTTGAAGACTGTGGGGCTATGTGGCTCAAGTCTAGTTGAGGACTGTGGCGCTGTGTGACTCTAGTCTAGTTGAAGACTGTGGGGCTGTGTGACTCTAGTCTAGTTGAAGACTGTGGGGCTGTGTGGCTCTAGTCTAGTTGAAGACTGTGGGGCTGTGTGGCTCTAGTCTAGTTGAAGACTGTGGGGCTGTGTGGCTCAAGTCTAGTTGAAGACTGTGGGGCTGTGTGGCTCTAGTCTAGTTGAAGACTGTGGGCCTCTGTGGCTGTAGTTGATTTTACGTAACTCTGCTGGTGTTTGGCTCTCAGGTTTCCATCCTGGGAATGAGGAGGTGAAGAGGTGGGGAAGAATGGTTCCGCCTCAGAACAAAAAGAGGGAACTTTGAGAAAAACTGAAATAAAAAGCAGGCCTTACCTACAGTATCACAGAATTCCAATGGGGGACAGGGGAGGGGGTGGGGCTTGATAAGCTATAGGGGGCTTTACACCACTGCAGCACACCCTTGGCCATGGGCCAGCCCAGCCATGCTCCAGGTTCTCAGGGAGGAGAGCTTTACCTCACAGCCCAGCTGGAGAGAGCCGTGCCTGGGCTAACACTCCCACACTATCATCTGCACTGGTCCCCCTGATCTCATACTATATCTCCCACATCTGATCTGATCTCATACTATATCTCCCACATCTGATCTGATCTCATACTATATCTCCCACATCTGATCTGATCTCATGCTATATCTCCCACATTTGGCTCAACTACAGCTGTTTTCTCCGGTGGCAAAAATATTTTCTCTTTCACCAACTCTCCCTTCCTTCATCTCTCCTGCCCTCCATTGCTCTCCAATCATCCCTCCATCTGTCTAGCTATCTCTAGGCCATACCTCCATCTCTCTAGCCCTCTCTCATCAATCCCTCAATCTGTCTAGCTATCTCTAGGCCATCCCTCCATCTCTCTAGCCCTCTCTCAGCCGTCCCTCCATCTGTCTAGCCCTCTCTCATCAATCCCTCCATCTGTCCAGCTCTCTCTCATCCATCCCTCTATCTTTCTAGCTCTCTTATCCGTCCCTCCATCCCTCAGGCTGTAAGAGCACATGCATCTGAAAAAGAAAAGGAGAGCCGCACACTCTAGGAGCTCAGATGCAAGAATTGAATACCATCGCTTCAACAGCCATGCTGTCCCCATCAGTATTTAATACACCTAACATGCACAAGAGATATAAAGTGCATCAACAACATGGCACATTGCAAAAAGGACCAAACTGCCACAACCCTGACCTGTAACCTGGAAACACTTTCATTTGCAAAGACTGGACACTATTAGTAGGAGTTAACCTCTCTTACCCTCACCTGCCCACCTTGTTTCACGGAAATAGGACAAACTCACGTGGCTCTTAAAAAACCCAGCACAAGCACAATTTTGGACATGGCCAGTGAACACCTTGGAACACCTTGGAACACCTTGGAACACCTTGCTCCCGGTCAACTAGAGACAGTCCATGGATTTTCAACATGATGTACAGCAGGCCTACAGCAGGCACAGAGTAGCGTATTCTACTGTGTACCTATAGGGCAAACTTTATCTCTCAATTGAGTGCATGCGTCTAGGCACACATTTACAGAACCACCAGCTTTTCAGGCAATATGGGGCAAGGCAACGGCCACCTGTGGTTGTCACGGAAACATATGCAGGACAGCACGTTTCGCCATGAGTGCCATGTGATAACGGTCAAATGCAGTAACACATGATACATTAACAACCACATCACATACCAGCCAACATACAGTATAATTAAGGGGGTGTGGTATATGGCCAATATACCACTGCTAAGGGCTGTTCTGATGCACGACGCAACGCGGAGTGCCTGGATACAGCCATTAGCCGTGGTATATTGGTCATATATCACAAACCCCCGAGGTGCCTTATTGCTATTATAAACTGGTTACCAACGTAATTAGAGCAGTACAATAAATGTTTTGTCATACCCATGGTATACGGTCTGTTATACCATGGCAGTCAGCCAATCAGCATTCAGGGCTCAAACCACCCAGTTTCTAATAACAATTGCATACCATTAATCATACTGTACCCAGATCTAGACCACAACCACGTAGCATGAAGTACGCACACTGTTTTGGAGCATGGTCTCAGTGGACATAGTCTCAGCGTAAGCATTACAATAACAGTCATATTCCAGATTTAGATTCAACACTGCAATAATGGGGCGGCAGGTAGCCTAGTGGTTAGAGCGTTGGGCCAGTAACCGAAAGGTTGCTGGATTGAATCCCTGGGCTGACGAGGTAAAAATCTGTCATTCTTTCCCTGAATGAGGCAGTTAACCCACTGTTTCCTGGTAGGCTGTCATTGTAAATAAGAATTTGTTCTTAACTGACTTGCCTAGTTAAATAATGTTGAGCAATATTATGTGAACCCATAATCACTACAGGACCCATACAAGTTGTAGATTGATAATGATCCCTATCTGACGATGATAAAATACCAGTCTCCAGTTTGGTCCATCGATTATACATGAAACTGAGCAGTCAGCGTCATAAAATTTAATGTGATCATAGTATGGGGTGTCCACATTTCATTACGTTCACATTTCATTTACATCATCTGAGGCTAACTGTCGTTGTGATAGGCAGGACAGAATTCCCATAAAAAAGGCATATATTCATGCTATTTTATGTACAGGCTTCTTATTAAAGTCCTGTCATTTTCATTGTTTTGTATCTGCATGCTTCAGTGCTGCGCCAAGCTATTAAAATACCATTGTATTGATCAGGAGTCAACTGTAAGTGTTTAGTGCAAGCCAAGCTATTAAAATACCATTGTATTGATCAGGAGTCGACTGTAAGTGTTTAGTGCAAGCCAAGCAATTCCAATACCATTGTATTGATCAGGAGTCGACTGTAAGTGTTTAGTGCAAGCCAAGCAATTCCAATACCATTGTATTGATCAGGAGTCGACTGTAAGTGTTTAGTGCAAGCCAAGCAATTCCAATACCAGTGTATTGATCAGGAGTCGACTGTAAGTGTTTAGTGCAAGCCAAGCAATTCCAATACCATTGTATTGATCAGGAGTCGACTGTAAGGGTTCTGCATGGCCATGATGGTGATGCAGATGTCACCTACCTCTGCTTCTCCGAGCCGTGGACGAGCTGGCCAGTGCCATCCCAACGATGAAGAGGAGGAAGAGGAGGAAGGTGTGTGAACGCTGCATGGTTGTAGCTGATCTGCAGAGGTCTCAGGTAAAAAGGACTGGCTGGTGTGTCTCACTAGATACACGTGACTTGTGTAGATCTGCTCAGGTGCTCCACTAAAGGATCTCAGTTCAGGACTAAGAGGAGGACTAAGGTGTGCCACTGGACTACAGTACTGGAGAATTTCAGTGTAAATATCAACCAGCTCCGGACTAGCTCACAGACTGAGCCTGGTATACACTAGAACAGTAGAACTAGAACAGTAGAGCTAGAACAGTAAAGTCATTCTCCTAGGTCTGTGTGATTCTGAGAACTGTCTCTGGTGGCTGGACTACTTCCCTGAGCTGGTGGGTCTCAGGACTAGTGCAGCACACTGGACAGGCTCTGTCTGGGGCTGAGGGGCTGGTTGCTCTGGGGCTCTGTGCTGTGCTCTGGGGTCCAGGGAGACCAGCCTGCAGCATATATACCTACAGAGGGAGGGGACACAGGGAGGCAAACACACCCCCTTTCTTTTTTCTCACTCTCCCACAGAGAACAGAGCTCTTTTACTTGCTGTCACACCCACTCACTCTCTCTCTCTCTTGTGTCTCTGGCCTTTTCCCTTTTTCGCTTCCATTCTCTTTCTCTCTTCCATTCTCTTTCATTTTCTCTCTCTCTCTCTCTCTCTCTCTCTCTCTCACTCTCTCTCTCTCTCACTCTCTCTCTCTCTCTCCCTCTCTCTCGCTCTCTCATCCCACTTTCATTATTTCTGTATGTTTTTTTCTACGATGTCCAGACCTCCACTGTTTTCCATCCATAAAGCTCTTGCTGATTTTTCATTGCACTTATTCTCTATTTCTCACTTTCCTTTCTCTATCTCCCCCCTCCTTTTTCATTTCTTTCCTATCCCTCACTCTACCACTCTTTTTACCTCTCTCTTAATTTAGCCCAAAGTTGTAAGGTTATGTAAGAGGCGGTAGGGAGAAAAAGGAGAAGAGGGGTGTTCCAGTAACCCACTACTCAAGAGTCTTCCTCTCTCATCCCTCTCTCATCCCTCTCTCATCCCTATCTCATCCCTCTCTCATCCTGCTCACATCCCTCTCTCATTCCTCTCTCATCCCTATCTCATCCCTCTCTCATTCCTCTTTCATCCCTCTCTCATCCTTCTCTCATTCCTCTCTCATCCCTCTCTGACACAATCTCAACTCATTCTACTGTACCAAACCCCAAAACGCGCCACCAACACGTGCAACTTTGGTCACTACATGCACATAACCAGCCTACTATGAGCAAGCCCCCAAACATGGTATTTTGGCAACATGTCACCCATCCATTACAAACACGTGCTGGTATATTAGTGCTGCATCATGAAAGTGCCTTTGAACTGCAGACTCATCCATCAATGTTTATCCCCATTGGGCACAGTGAGTGCGTGGTAACGTGCGTGGTAACGTGCGTGTGTGCTTGCGTACATACTTGGGCACATGTGCGCGTGTGTGTGTATGTGCATATGATTGAGTGTGTGCATGTGTGTGTCTGTCTGGGTCCAGACGGCCAGCAGTCAGTCGTCCAGCAAAGTTCTGCCAGAACCAGGCCTCTTTGATGGGGTGTGTTACCAGGAGCTCCGCCCCTCTGGCACTGAGGTTCCATCCTACATGCCATCACATGAGACAGGAACTAGGTTTGGGCAGAGGGGGTGGGTCTATTCAAACAGGAAGTCCCTAAGCACTGTCATATTCCAGGACACAGACTTCGTTCTCCAATATCCAGATAAAGGTATGTGTTATGGTGCTACAGAGTCAATATTCGCATAAAGATATCCCACTAGGCACACACTGGTTGAATTAACGTTGATTGAAATTACGTTGAACCAATGTGGAATAGGCATTGAATTGACGTCTGTGCCCAGTGGGACGTGTTATGGTGCAACAGACTGCTTTCCTTTAAATGTTATAATTCAGAGCTTATAATTGAGAAACAGCTATAGTTAGTACAAAATAGGAAAAATACACAATGTCTTTGTTCATTTGCGTTAGACATCAAGGACTAAGGACTTAGTCGGATCACAAAATGGCTATAGTTAAGGTTGTAAAAATGTTGATTCTTTGTTCTCTTTGTCCTGTCCAATAAGCCAGCCATAGACTTGTGTGTCAGGGTTTATCTGAGGGCTGAGTGTTACAGGAAGTGGACATACAGAGATGCCAGGTCCAGAAGTCAACATAGAGCATTTCTAGGACAATGGGGAACTTTTTACCATCCTGCCCCTGTACCTGCACAAGCCCCGTCCCCCTGTTCAACCTCTACAACTGCTGTTCCTCCCTCCACCTCCTTCCACCTCCTCCAACCTTTTTCCTCCTCCACCACCTCCTTCCACTTCCTCCCTCCTCCTTACATCTCCCTCCCACCCATCCACTCCCCCTGTAGTCTGTGAGGGTGATCAGTGATGAAGCCACAGGTAGAGACAGAAGGGAGTGCAGGATGGCGTTGTCTGAGCTCAGCTTACATAACCATGTCTTTGCTGCAAAAGCCATGTCCAAGCCTCAGGAGATCTTCAGGGGGAAGTCAGAAGAAACTCCCTCTGTACAGCACAATACCACCTCTGTCCCTCTGTACTGGGCAAAGGATGGGTGGCCAGAGAGAGAGGGAGGAGGGAGAGAAAGAACAAGGGAGGGAGGGTAAAAAAAGGGATGGATGGATGGAGAAATGGAGAGAGAGTGTGGAGTAAAAAAGAGAGGGGATGGACTAAAGCTGTGCCAACAAAAATGTCCAAAGTACTCTAAAATGCTATGAAACCTCTGAAGTGAGACAGGTGCCTTTGATTTAAATCTGAGACACAGAGTTTTCATCCAATCTAGTCAATGTTCCACATACTCCGGGGAAGACAAGATAACTGTTCCCATAGCATCTGTCAGTTCTGTTCTAACGTTATTTCCTTTGTTAACCTTCTCCAGGCCTTTTCCGTGCTATCCAGCTAACCTGTAGTGGAATGTTGCCTGGTTTCTTTCAAGATAGCCACATACCTGTCAGAGAATGTCCGGAGCTATTCGTGACCCTGACCCTTGACACCCCACCCCTGACCTCAGATTCCTTTGAGGTCAGAAACACCTGTCTACAAATATGTGCTTATTCTGCGTGTCTGTGTGCCTGTGTGTCAGTGTGTGTATGTCTGTCAGATGGATACTGATGTACTGTATAGTCAATCCTATGGTGATCTACACTGAACAAAAATATAAATGCAACATGAAACAATTCATTTGTTATATGAAACAACAGTTGATATAAGGAAATCAACTGAAATACATTAATTAGGCCCTAATCTATGGATTTCACATGTATGGGAATACAGATGCAACTGTTGGTCACAAACAAAGGTAGGGGTGTGGGTCAGAAAATCAGGCAGTATCTGGTGTGTCCACCATTTACCTATTGCAGCGTGACACATCTCCTTCGCATAGAGTTGACCAGGTTGTTGATTGTGGTCTGTGGAATGTTGTCCTACTCTTCAGTGTGCGAAGTTGCTGGATGTTGGCAGGAACTGGAACACACTGTCTTACACATCGATCCAGAGCATCCCAAACATGCTCAATGGGTCACACGTCTGATGAGTATGCAGGCCATGGAAAAACTAGGACATGTTCAGCTTCCAGGAATTGTGTACAGATCCTTGATATATTGGGTCGTGCATTATCATGCTGAAACATGAGGTGATGGTGTCGGATGAATGGCACAACAATGGGCCTCAGGATCTTTTCATGGTATCTCTGTGCATTCAAATTGCCATCGTTAAAATACAATTGTGTTCATTGTCTGAAGCTTATGCCTGCCCATACCATAATCCCATCGCCACCATGGGACACTTTGTTCACAACGTTGACATAAGCAAACCGCTCGCCCACATGACACCATACACACTGTCTGCCATCTGCCCAGTACAGTTGAAACCGGGATTCATTCGTGAAGAGCACACTTCTTCAGTGTGCCGGTGGCCTTCAAAGGTGAGTATTTGCCCACTGAAGTCAGTTATGATGCCGAACTGTAGTTAGGTCAAGACCCTGGTGAGGAAGACAAGCACACAGATGAGCTTCCGTGAGATGATTTCTGACAGCTTGTGCAGAAATTATTTGGTTGCGCAAACCCACAATTTCCTCAGCTGTGTGGGTGGCTGGTTTGAGACGATCCTGCAGGTGAAAAAGACAGATGTGGAGGTCTTGGTCTGGCATGGTTACACGTGGTCTGTGGTTGTGAGGCTGGGTGGACGTACTGCCACATTCTCTAAAACGACGTTGGAGACGGCTTATGGTAGAGAAATTTACATTAAATTCTCTTGCAACAGCTCTGGTGAACATTCCTTCAGTCAGCATGCCAATTGCACGCTCCCTCAAAACTTGAGACGTCTGTGACATTGTGTTGTGTGACAAAACAGCACATTTTAGAATGGCCTTTTATTGCCCCCAGCACAAGGTGCACCTGTGTAATGATAATGCTGTTTAATAAGCTTCTTGATATGCCACACCTGTCAGGTTGATGGATTATCTTGGCAAAGGAGAAATACTCACTAACAGGGATGTAAACACATTTGTGCACAAAAGAGAAATACATTTAGAGAGAAATAAGCTTTTTGTGCATATGGCAAATTTCTGTGATTGTTTATTTCAGCTCATGAAACATGGGACCAACACTTTACATGTTGTGTTTATATTGTTGTTCAATATAGTAGTTGCATCTCTGCTGAAAGAAGTGATATTTCAGAGAGCAGAACCATGTACAGTGGGGGAAAAAAGTATTTGATCCCCTGCTGATTTTGTAAGTTTGCCCACTGACAAAGAAATGATCAGTCTATAATTTTAATGGTAGGTTTATTTGAACAGTGAGAGACAGAATAACAAAAAACAAATCCAGAAAAACGCATGTGAAAAAATGTTAGAAATGGAATTGCATATTAATGAGGCAAATAAGTATTTGACCCCCTCTCAATCAGAAAGATTTCTGGCTCCCAGGTNTCTTTTATACAGGTAACGAGCTGAGATTAGGAGCACACTCTTAAAGGGAGTGCTCCTAATCTCAGTTTGTTACCTGTATAAAAGACACCTGTCCACAGAAGCAATCAATCAATCAGATTCCAAACTCTCCACCATGGCCAAGACCAAAGAGCTCTCCAAGGATGTCAGGGACAAGATTGTAGACCTACACAAGGCTGGAATGGGCTACAAGACCATCGCCAAGCAGCTTGGTGAGAAGGTGACAACAGTTGGTGCGATTATTCGCAAATGGAAGAAACACAAAAGAACTGTCAATCTCCCTCTGCCTGGGGCTCCATGCAAGATCTCACCTCGTGGAGTTGCAATGATCATGAGAACGGTGAGGAATCAGCCCAGAACTACACGGGAGGATCTTGTCAATGATCTCAAGGCAGCTGGGACCATAGTCACCAAGAAAACAATTGGTAACACACAATGCCGTGAAGGACTGAAATCCTGCAGCGCCCGCAAGATCCCCCTGCTCAAGAAAGCACATATACATGCCCGTCTGAAGTTTGCCAATGAACAGGACAACTGGGTGAAAGTGTTGTGGTCAGATGAGACCAAAATGGAGCTCTTTGACATCAACTCAACTCGCCGTGTTTGGAGGAGGAGGAATGCTGCCTATGACCCCAAGAACACCATCCCCACCGTCAAACATGGAGGTGGAAACATTATGCTTTGGGGGTGTTTGTCTGCTAAGGGGACAGGACATCTTCACCGCATCAAAGGGACGTTGGACGGGGCCATGTACCGTCAAATCTTGGGTGAGAACCTCCTTCCCTCAGCCAGGGCATTGAAAATGGGTCGTGTATGGGTATTCCAGCATGACAATGACCCAAAACACACGGCCAAGGTAACAAAGGACTGGCTCAAGAAGAAGCACATTAAGGTCCTGGAGTGGCCTAGCCAGTCTCCAGACCTTAATCCCATAGAAAATCTGTGGAGGGAGCTGAAGGTTCGAGTTGCCAAACATCAGCCTTGAAACTTTAATGAGTTGGAGAAGATCTGCAAAGAGGAGTGGGACAAAATCCCTCCTGAGATGTGTGCTAACCTGGTGGCCAACTGCAAGAAACATCTGACCTCTGTGATTGCTAACAAGGGTTTTGCCACCAAGTACTAAGTCATGTTTTGCAGAGGGGTCAAATACTTATTTGCCTCATTAAAATGCAATTCCATTTATAACATTTTTCACATGCGTTTTTCTGGATTTTTTTTTGTTATTCTGTCTCTCACTGTTCAAATAAGCCTACCATTAAAGTTATAGACTGATCATTTCTTTGTCAGTGGGCAAACGTACAAAATCAGCAGGGGATCAAATACTTTTTTCCCTCACTGTAGGTGAGACACGTTGTTCTGCTTTAGTAATCACTGATTGGTTGTTCCTTTCCTCCATTTTATAGCCTTTTGCCACATCATCAGGCCCACCTGCCAAACAGAGCCACGCTGCTGGAAAACTTCAAACTCACACGTGCGCACACACATGCACGCAAGGTAACCTGTCTAAATGACTCTCGCCCCCTTAGAACTCACATCTGTAGCCATGAAACGCTTTGAAAGGCTGGTCATGACTCACATCAACACCATCATCCCAGACACCCAGGACCCACTCCAATTCACATACCACCCCAACTGATCGACAGATGACGCAGTCACTATTGCTCTCCACATTACCCTCTCCCACCTGGACAAGAGGAACACCTATGTGAGAATGCTATTCATTGACTATTGCTCAACGTTAAACACCATATTGTCCTCCATTGTCATCACTAAGCTCAGGACCCTGGGACTAATCACCTCCCTCTGCAACTGGATCCCGGACTTCCAACTGGGCCGCCCCCAGGTGGTGAGTGTCAGAAACAAAACATCTGCCCCTCAACACGGGGGCCCCTCAGGTGTGCGTGTTTAATCCACTCCTGTACTGCCTGTTCACCCATGACTGCGTGGCTGCTCACGACTCCAAAACCATCCTTAAGTTTGCTGACGACACAAAGGTGGTTGGTCTAATCACCGACCACAACGAGACAGCTAACAATTGGCAAAGACTCCAGCCACCCAAGTCATAGACTGTTCTCTATGCTACCGCAAGGCAGGCAGTACTGATGCATCAAGTCTGGAACAGGACCCTGAGCAGCTTCTAACACCCAAGCCATAAAAGGCGCAGCATGGTCAATCTGACGCCTGCATTGGACGTGCAGCACTTACAGTGATACGGCCTCTGCAGAAGTCAGGGCATTCACACTTCTTTCGAATTTGCTGAGCAGCACAGAGCTGTTGTAAAGGAAGTTGTCAAGGAAGTGAGTTTGTGTTTATACAGGACCTCCTGCCCTAACCTACCGTCAACCAATCATGTCAATGCAGAGCTATAGGGAGCCCTCTGCATTGTTACAAAATTTGAGAGGTGCACGGCAATGTGGTACAGAGCTCAATTTGGCCTCCACAGGCTCCACAATTGCGTCACACCATCCATGTGGCACCTCCGACCACATTTCGGATCAAGCATAAATTAGCTCTAAGACTGCTAAATATACTGAACAAAAATATGAACGTAACATGTTGGTCCCATGTTTCATGAGCTGAAATAAAATATCCCAGAAATGTTCGAAAACCCACAAAAAGTATATTTATCTCAAATGTTTTGCACAAATGTGTTTACATCCCTGTTAGTGAGCATTTCTCCTAGGCGAAGATAATCCATCCACCTGACAGGTGTGGCATATCAAGAAGCTGATTAAACAGCATGACCATTACACAGGTGCACCTTGTGCAGAGGACAATAAAAGGCCACTCTAAAATGTGCATTTTTGTCACACAACACAATGCCATGTATGTCTCAAGTTTTGAGGGAGCGTGCAATTGGCATGCTGACTGAAGGAATGTCCACCAGAGCTGTTGCAAGAGAATTTAATGTAAATTTCTCTACAATAAGTCGCCTCCAACGTTGTTTTAGAGAATTTGGCAGTATGCCCAACCGGCCTCACAACCACAGACCACGTGTCACCACGCCAGCCCAGACTTTTTTATCTGCGGGATCGTCTGAGGAGGGTGAGGGGTTGCTGAGGAGTGTTCATGTCTTTAATAAAGCCATTTTGTGGGGAAAAACTCATTCTGATTGCTTGGGCCCTGGGTCCCAAATGGGTGGGCTTGGCTCCCAAGTGGGTAGGCCTATGTCCTCCCAGGCCCACCCATGGCTGCAACCCTGCCCAGTCATGTGAAATCCATAGATTAGGGCATAATGAATGTATTTCTATTGATTGATTTCCTTACGTGAACTGTAACTCAGCAAAATCTTTGAAATTGTTGCTGTTATATTTTTGTTCAGTGTAGTTTGTTAAATAGTTAACCAAATAGCTACCCGGACTATCTGCATTGACCCTTTTCACATTAAGTATTTTGACTCATCAAATATGCTACTGCTACTGCTTATTATCTATGCTGTTGCCTAGTCACTTTAGCCCTACCTTATATATTTATATCTACCTCAATTACCTCGTACCCCTGCACATCCACTCGGTACTGGTACCCGTATATATAGCCAAGTTATCGTTACTCATTGTGTATTTATTCCTTGTCTTATTATTTTTCTATTATTTCTCTCTGCATTGTTGGGAAGGGCCCCTAAGTAAGCATTTTACTGTTAGTCTACACCTGTTGTTTACCAAGCATGTGACAAATAAAATGTGATTTGATTTGACGCATGCACACGAACACACACAGGATGCGTGTGTGTGAACACGCGCTTGTGCTTCAGGCTATTCTGCCTCTCTCATCCATTCACAGATTTATAGACTCATCCTCTGTGACTGTGGAGGAGAATCACCAATCACCTTAATCAACCAAAACAAGACAGGCCTCACCAGATAACTCACAATATTTCAACAAAATGTTAGAAATGTAGTGTCATGTTTTTTCAGTGTGTTTGCCAATATCTATAAGGAGGTGGAAAACGTTTACTGCTACCTCGGCACACACACACACACACACACACACACACACACACACACACACACACACACACACACACACACACACACACACACACGGACAGTATTTTGCAGCTTACCAAAGGGTTTGTAAGTTTCCCCACTTGGACCAGGTTGTGATTTTGTAGAATGGAAAACTAAAATTTTTGATATTTTCCGTCTTCTTTTCCAAAGACGTTTTAATCTGCTGATAACTGGTATTGAATGGCTTATTGGGTCCCAATTTTCCCTTTCAGTTCAACCTTTTGTCCTCCACACATTTCTAGAATTCTCCACCTCCAAATTCTAGAATTCTCCACCTCCAAATTCTAGAATTCTCCACCTCCAAATTCCACACAGCAATTTACGCCAATTTGGGAATATACAGTGGCCTACAGTATGATTATCGATGATTCTATAGAAACTATTGATGAATGTGTGCTCTTTCAGCACAAATCCTGCATTTTTATTACGTACTCTGTGAAATCCTTATTTGAACACTCAAGTAGTACGGTTAATGAGGTCACTTTAAAGTAGTTTGTTACAGAGTAAAAGTTAAATTATACTGTATATTCTAAACATTTTCAGCATCACTCTTGCTTCCTCATTGGACAATAGTTGGGCAAACCATATGACCTCTGAACCTTTAACACTATTCTAATGGTTGAGCTGTATCATGTGATGGGCGGGTAGATTGTCGGGTAGAGTCTCGTGCGAGGCTGGTTTTCATGCCAGAATGGACATGAGGGACACTGATGGCTCAGGACAGCGTAGTGGAAAATATGATGTATGGAATGTTCCCTCAAATATTTACACAGCTCCTCAGAGTTTCACCACACACACCGACACACATGCACATACGCATGCATGCACACGTACATGCACACACACACAGACGCAAATGTATGCGCATAGACACACACACACACACACTTTTTTAAATTTTATTTCAACTTTATTTAACCAGGTAGGCCAGTTGAGAACAAGTTCTCATTTACAACTGCGACCTGGCCAAGATAAAGCAAAGCAGTGCGACAAAAACAACAACACAGAGTTACACATGGGATAAACGAACGTACAGTCAATAACACAATAGAAAATCTGTGTACAGTGTGTGCAAATGAAGTAAGGAGGTAAGGCAATAAATAGGCCATAGTGGCGAAGTAATTACAATTTAGCACTTAACACTGGAGTGATACATGTGCAGATGAGGATGTGCAAGTAGAATATCGGTGAGCAAAAGATCAGAAAAAAAAATGAAAAAAAATATGGGGATGAGGTAGGTAGTTGGATGGGCTATTTACAGATGGGCTGTGTACAGCTGCAGCGATCGGTAAGCTGCTCTGACAGCCGGTACTTGAAGTTAGTGAGGGAGATATGTCTCCAGCTTCAGAGATTTTTGCAATTCGTTCCAGTCATTGGCAGCAGAAAACTGGAAGGAATGGCGGCCAACTGAGGTGTTGGCTTTGGGGATGACCAATGAGATATACCTGCTGGAGCGCGTGCTACGGGTGGGTGTTGCTATGGTGACCAGTGAACTGAGATAAGGCAGAGCTTTATCTAGCAAAGACTTATAGATGACCTGGAGCCAGTGGGTTTGGCATCGAATATGTAGCGAGGACCAGCCAACGAGAGCATACAGGTCGCAATGGTGGGTAGTATATGGGGCTTTGGTGACAAAACGGATGGCACTGCGATAAACTGCATCCAATTTGCTGAGTAGAGTGTTGGAGGCTATTTTGTAAATGACATCGCTGAAGTCAAGGATCGGCAGGATAGTCAGTTTTACGAGGGTATGTTTGGCAGCATGAGTGAAGGAGGCTTTGTTGCGGAATAGGAAGCCGATTCTAGATTTAATTTTGTATTGGAGATGCTTAATATGAGTCTGGAAGGAGAGTTTACAGTCTAGCCAGACACCTAGGTATATATAGTTGTCCACATATTCTAAGTCAGAACCCTCGTTTGGAGGTTTGTTAACACAGTGTCCAAAGAAGGGCCAGATGTATACAGAATGGTGTCATCTGCGTAGAGGTGGATCAAAGAATCACCCGCGACATCATTGATATATACAGAGAAAAGAGTCGGCTCGAGAATTGAACCCTGTGGCACCCCCATAGAGACTGCCAGAGGTCTGGACAACAGGCCTTCCGATTTGACACACTGAACTCTGTCTGAGAAGTAGTTGGTGAACCAGGCGAGGCTGCCATTAGAGAAACCAAGGCTGTTGAGTCTGCCAATAAGAGTACGGTGATTGACAGAGTCGAAAGCCTTGGCCAGGTCGATGAAGACGGCTGCACAATACTGTTTTTTATCGATGGTGGTTACGATATCGTTTAGGACTTGGAGCGTGGCTGAGGTGCACCCATGACCAGCTCGGAAACCGGATTGCATAGCGGAGAAGGTACGGTGGGATTCAAGATGATCGAGACGGCAGTCCAGACCATGAACAATATTAATCTTAACAAGGCCACAAACAGTAGCAACCTGTCTCTTTCTCTCTCTGTTGCAGGTAAATGGGTCAGTCATTTCCTGTGTATTATTCTTTAGTCCTAAGCGTAACTAATGCACCTAAAAACCTGAAACACACTTCCGCACTCACAGACACCGGTGATCCACATCTGGTGAGATGTTTGAATTACATCGCTAAATTTGCATCACTGTCTTGAATCTGTGTTACGGTAAAATATGTGTGTGAGGGATCCTTTCACAGCAAAATATTGTTTGTTTAGTGATCTGTTGTGACATTAAGTGGAGGAATGCCATACCACAACAAGTCCAAACACACTGATGACGTATGATACTGTATTGCAGCCTAACCCTGCGAAAACATACGTCATCGTATGTCAGCACTCCAAGTGACAAACAACCAAAACAAGTTGGAGGCCAAAGATTTCACTCAGGCAATCAGCAGACCTTTTCTGGACGGTTGTGTGGGGAAAACAGTACTATAGTCAGTGCTGCTGGGATTGTGAGGAAGAAGCACTGGATTTGTGAGAGGGAGAGAAGCCCAATGTGTTTCTGATTGTGAGAGTGTGTGTGTGGGTGAGTGCGTGCTCCCTGCTGAAAGCCTCCAGCCTCTCAGTGATAAATAACCTCATTACACGTCCACCGCTAACACATGACAGGAGGGAAGATTCAGACACTAGATCAGACACACACACACACACCCTACACACAAGACATGCTTAAGTTCACGCACACACACACCCTACACACAAGACATGCTTAAGTACACGCACACACACATTCATACACACAAGACATGCTTAAGTACACGCACACACACATTCATACACACACACACAAGACATGCTAAAGCACGTCATTGGAAAAGCACATACACATAAAACCGTGTACACAAACATGCACACAATCACACACACGTACGAATACAAGAGAGTATGGAGAGTCCACACAATGGCAGAACAGTACAAGCTCATCAAGGCGGAACAGAAATCACACCACCATCACAAATCACAATAGTACAATATCCTGCACGATTACATCAGAGAAACATATTCATGTCTACTGACAACAAGACACGTTAGTCAAACAGAGAAGGAAGGTCTTGACGATAGCTAAAGCAGCTACAACAATACTTTACGTAACACGTTTATGGGCAAAACCAAATAAGACACACACCATGCTAAAGCCATATACAGAATCCACAGTATCCGCAGTATGGAGTAATCTGCAGTAATCACTCACCTCTAGGTATTAAAGACAGTACAGCATTGTTTAGAGGTGTGCTCTCTGAGTTCTCCCATGTTTAAGTGTGGTGGAACACTGATGTTGTTGGACGTTGTAGCTGGCGGTGATTGGACAGTGGCACAGAACATGATGATTCACAGAACACAGCGGGTCAACATGAAGGGAAACCTCAACAAGCAGGACACAACCTCTTCAAAGAGAGGTTGTTGCCGTGCTGTGAGGAAGCACACAACTGCGAAGATGAAAAGGAGCCGAACATAACAGCACTGTAAAAGACGTGATTGTTAACTCTCTTGCGTTGTGTTTTTAAAGAAAACAATACCAGCCAATGGTCCTAGTTGATCTGCATATTAGACACAAAAGAAGCACATTAGACATGCCGGACAGAAGTCTGTTGATGGCTGTAAATTCATTGCTGGGTAATCATTGGTCTCTACACATGTTATTTATGTTGTGTTGAAGATCCCAGTTGGTGGTAGGTGTGATAATGACCTATGATCCTGTATTACAACCTAACCCTGTGAAAACAAAAAGTAATCGTGAGTATTTCAGCACTTCAAGTGACAAACAACCAAAACAATTTGTAGGCCAAATATTTCACTCAGGCAACAATGGATTGTTTTGGTTGTTGCCATGCGGTGAGGAAGCACACTGTGAATAGAAAATAAGCCAAACGTTGCGAGGCGTACCGTGAATTCCCCAAAATCACTGGGCTCTGCATGTTTTTATGTTGCGTTGAGGATTGCAGTTGCTTGTGTGTGTTGCGCATTATTTGGCTTTCACTAACAAGTGCTACTCAGGGGACTCAGAGGTTTTAAAACAACGGATTTGGTGTTGGGGACATGTGGGTACATGCAAATCAAGCCTCTTCAAAGATCCACTTTATTTGCCCATCTCATCTGCCAATAACCTGATTAAGTAAAAATATTACCTGTAAATAATGCAATAATAACATTTAAAATGCTATACGCCTACACACTAACTGACAGGGAGATGAAATAGAGATCCCATCTCTGCAAAAATTTTAAATATTTTCCCTGATTTTTAGAGGTTCCATGTGTGAAATTATCTGTATTATTTTAGCCGAGGCATGATGACAAAAGGCAGACTCTCTGTGGCATGTTTTTCTCGTCTTTGGTTTGAGAAGCTGTGTGTAAGATGTGGTGGAACAATATTCCAACTGAGACAAAGATGTGAAGAATGATGAAGGGGGTCTTGAAATACTCTCAAGGCCATTGCCACACAATGGGAGAAAGAGAGAGGAAAGAGAGAGGAAAGAGAGAGAGGGGGGGATGGAGAGAAAAATACAGAAAATGTAGGAAGAAATAAAGAGGTTCATACTGAGAGAATTGGTGAGTGACAGAAAGAGAGAGAGAGAGAGAGAGAGAGAGAGAGAGAGAGAGAGAGAGAGGGAGAGGGAGTGAGAGACAGATTACTGAGAGAGAGATAAATAGAGATATTATTAAATGAGAGAGAGCTAGAGATATTATTGAAAAAGAGAGTTTTCCCTTTTGTACTTTAACCATTTGCACATCGTTACAACACTGTATAGAGAGTGTAATGTTTACTGTTCATTTTTATAGTTTTTTTCACTTTTGTACATTATCTACTTCACATGCTTTGGCAATGTTAACATATGTTTCCCATGCCAATAAAGCCCCTTGGATTGAATTGATATTGTTGAGAGAGAGGGTGATAGAGATGTTTTTGTGAGAGAGGGTTTTAGAGATATTGTTGAGAGAGAAGGTTTTAGAGATTAAAAAAAGAGAGCAAAATTGAATGCTATTTGACCCTAAACAGAGAGTACACTGTGGCAGAATACCTGACCACTGTGACTGACCCAAACTTAAAGAAAAGCTTTGACTATGTACAGACTCAGTGAGCATAGCCTTGCTATTGAGAAAGGCCGCCAGAGGCAGACCTGGCTCTCAAGAGAAGACAATGTATGACCATAGTAGAGACACATATTTCCCTCAGATTACACAGATCCACAAAGAATTCGAAAACAAACCCGATTTTGATAAACTCCCATATCTACTGGGTGAAATACCACAGTGTGCCATCACAGAAGCAAGATTTGTGACCTGTTGCCACAAGAAAAGCCAACCAACGAAGAACAAACCGATTGTAAATATTTTCCTTTTTGTACTTTAACCATTTGCACATCGTTACAACACTAAAATTTATACATAATTTGACATTTGTAATATCTTTATTATTTTGGAACTTCTGTAATGTTTACTGTTCATTTTTATTGTTTATTTTACTTTTGTATATTATCTACTTCACTTGCTTTGGCAATGTTAACATATGTTTCCCATGCCATTAAAGCCCCTTGAATTTAATTGAATTGACATTGTTGAGAGAGAGGGTGATAGAGATACTGTTGAGAGAGAGGGTTTTAGAGATATTGTTGAGAGAGAGGGTGTGAGAGACAACGTTAGGAAGATACATGATGAGAGAGTCATACAGAGATTCAGAAACTGAGTCAAGGGAGAGAAAGAGAAAGAGAGAGATGGGGAGAGAGAGTAAAAGACAGAGAGATTGTGATTGACGTGTGTTTGTTTTGCCAGCTGGCTGATCTGCTATAGTGTTAAACTCTCTGTAGTCAGGGCTCCCTCTGTTCTTCACCGGGTGATTAACACAAATAAACCACTGGGAGAAACTCACTGCAGCTCTGCTCTGGGGAAGCGGTTAGAGGGTCGAGTGGTATAAACGGTGCAAGGGAACAGCTGGTCAGGAGGCTCCAGAGGCTACAGTGTGTGTCAGGACAACGTGCTAGCAGGAAGCGATGAAGATCACAGAGAACACACACACACAATGTGTGTGTAGTCGGAGAAAGAGAGAGGGATCTGGATATCATAAACATAACAATGCTGCTGTACGTTTTCTAAAGTAAAGCATCCCAGCCACTCCAGTCCACCACTACAAATGACGCCAAGCTGTCTCTGCAGCAACTGAGGTGAGCATGACAGATGAAGACAAACCATTAAAGCAGACCGTTCCTCCTAACATCATTCCAGCTCCGTTCTGATCCCCATACACAGGGACAACAGATCCCAGAACAGCCTGGGGTGGTTGTCAACGGGGATGATATTCACCATGTACCAGTCTTTTTGAATAAAAACCCTCAGATCTGATCCAGGTCTTCTGCAATACTGCAGATTTTTTCTTATTATTAATTGATTGATTAAATGTCACTGATTGACCACAGAGAGGCCACTCATCTAGTAACCCAGATTAGAGGGGAAGAATGAAAACCAGCAGTGTTGCAGTTTTAGTTAGTTTGTGTGTATGCGTTGATATGTAGGCTACGTGTGCCTTTTGCAACAGCTAATGGGGATCCTAATAAAATACTAATTCAAAAGCCAGGAGTTGAGAAAGTTGGCTCTATGAATCAAGCGTGATATTTTGGGATTTTGCTGTAAAAAAATATATATATATATGCAGCACACAGTGCGTTCGAAAAGTATTCAGACCCCTTCCCTTTTTCCACATTTTGTTGCGTTACAGCCTTTATTCTAAAATGTATTAAATAATTTTTTTTCCTCATGAATTTACACACAATACCCCATAATGACAAAGTTTTGCAAATGTATGAGACTCGAAATTGAGCTCAGGTGCATCCTGTTTCCATTGACCATCCTTGAGATGTTTCCACAACTTGATTGGAGTCCACCAATAATAAATTAAATTGATTGGACATGATTTGGAAAGGCACACACCTGTCTATATAAGGTCCCACAGTTGACAGTGCATGTCAGAGCAAAAACCAAGACATGAGGTTGAAGGAATTGTCCGTAAAGCTCCGAGACAGAATTGTGTCGAGGCATAGATCTGGGGAAGGGTACCAAAAAAATTATCCGGCATTGAAGGTCCCCAAGAACACAGTGGCATCCAATTATTCTTAAATTGAAGAAGTTTAGAACCACCAAGACTCTTCCTAGAGCTCGCCGCCCAGCCAAACTGAGCGATTGGGGGAGAAAGGCCTTGGTCAGGGAGGTGACCAAGAACCCGATGTTCACTCGACAGAGCTCCAGATTTCCTCTGTGGAGCTGGGAGAACCTCCAGAAGGCATTTATGGTAGAGTGGCGAGACGGAAGCCACTCCTTAGTGAAAGGCATGCCATGGAAATTCTACACAGGGACACTCAAAGTCAGTCTTAAATGAATAATTCTTTATTATCAGCGCTCTGGAGAGGTTCCAACCAACTCAATGCACCAAGTACACATGTCGATCAGGAGCTCTCCCGGGGCAGTTCCGTTAGATCTCTTATATACCATTTACAGACATGTTACATAGGCATACTTCATAGGGTTGGTTCCTGCATGTGTCTGGCACCGTCTCTTATCTTAACTTATAGAACATGTTCTGGGCAATCTGCCAAATGGTCCTAAGGAGGGGGTCATGTCACCCCCCCCCCCCCTCATATCTTTACCAAGCACAGGCAGGAACCAAGGATTATTTATGACACTAAGACAAAATAAACATTTTCAAGGCTGTCTCTTCACAAGATACAATTTTCCATCACATTCCATCCTCATCACTTGTGTGATAATAATCATTACATTTTATCTTCTATGTCAAAATACATAATTATAATAAATTATACTAAAATTAACGGTAGTGAATACAATTTAATTCAGAATCATCATACTAAAGCTAAAATCTACAATCAAAGTAGTAAGTAAACAAAATCAACGCATAAAACCACAGACACTTTCAAACCCTTCATTCTGGGTTGTACAATCTAACTTGTAAAACCATGGCTTAAGACCTTCGCTTCATACAGTTACACATATGCTTCATTACACAATTTCATTTATTGATTCTTGCAATGACATTTCAGCTGGAGCTTTTGTCCCCAGTGGCATTTTGATGACAGATCATTATCTCAATGCCTGTTAAATAAAAAATAAATAAAAAATGTAATTACAACCCTTGATGACTCCATCTTAACTTAATTGTATCCCATAAGGTAATAGTAAAATATATTAGAGACAGGTGTCCCTCATTCAGGGGCAGCGCTCTCTCTCTCTCCTTCTCTTGTTCCGAATCACACCTAGGACTGTCGATAAGTTATGAACTCCATCCTAATGATTAGTGTTTACATAGCCAAGGGTGATCAGGCCTCACCAGAAAGTCGAAACAGAGGTCAGAGGTCATTCAACCCCATTAAGTGAGTGTTTCTTTCCCTGTACCTCAGATACTATTTTGTGCATCAGGTTTACATTTGTCACGACCTCCGCCGAAGTCAGTGCCTCTCCTTGTTCAGGCGGTGTAAGGCGGTCGACGTCACCGGTCTTCTAGCCATCCCCATTCCACCTTTCATTTTCCATATGTTTTGTCTTGTTTCCCCACACACCTGGCTGTCATTCCCACATGTCTTGTCATGTATTTAACTTCTTAGAGAGCGGCAGCAGAGGTGACGGTTTTGGAGAGTCTGGCGTGCCCAAAGTAAAATGCCTGCCACTCAGGCCCAGAAAATAGGATATGCACATAATTAGTACTATTGGGTAGGAAGATAATGTCTGTGAGTATAACAGAACTGATATAGCAGGCGAAAACCTGAGGAAAATCCATCCGGATTTGCAGTTTTTTTTGTAGATTACCTTTTTCTCCAAGCTGCCTATTGCATACAATGTTATGTAGGACTGAGACTGCAGTACCTATGGCTTCCACTAGATGTCAACAGTCTTTATACAAAGTCTGGAAGGTCTAGCAGTAAGCAGAACTGATAGGAAGAGGAAGTAGTCAGGGGACCACTTTTGTTTACAACGTTTGATGGGCGCGAGATTGTGAGCGCACCACTTTATTTTCCTTTCCTATTGTTCACGTTATCGTCCGGTGTAAATATACATAAAAGGATACCTAAGGATACATTAAAAATTATGTTTGATTTGTTTGTAGAAAGTTTATAGGTATAATTTGAACGTGTTCTCTTCACGGTTGAATGGGCGACTCAACGGTGGATTTTCTGATCATAACGCGCCAACCAAACTGAGATTTATGGATATAATAAATTACTTTTTCTAACAAAAGAACCATTGCATGTCTTCGTTGGACACTTGGGAAGCCCTCAGCAGAAGTTCTTCGAAAGGTAAGTGATATGTTTTAGCTCTTATATGGGTTTTGTGTGACCCGCGCTGGATATCAATTTATGCTAATGTGGAAAATATGTGGGGTGCTATCCTCAAACAATTAAATGTTGTGCTTTCACCGTACAGCCTTTTTGAAATCTGACAATGCTGTGATATTGCCAAGAAGCAGAGCTTTTCATGACTATGCAACACTTGTATATTGATGAATGTTTAATATTTAAACTTTTGGATTTTGAATTTGGCGCCTTACATTTCACCGGGAGTGTCGGGAGTGGCCCGCTAGCGCGCCGCTACTCTGGTTTCCCCCATGTCTGTGTGTGTAATTTTTTATTGTCAGTGGCACGTTCCGGCTGGTTTGCGCTGGACTTGTTGTTTTTTGTGTTTTGTGCTGCCACAATTGTTGTTGTGACACAATTACGTTCAGTGACTGTTATTGTGCCACAGTAAAGTGCTTTCGTTCACTCATTTCTGCTCTCCTGCGCCTGACTCTCACGCACCAGCTACACACACGTTCATGATAGAATTCCACACCCCATCATGGAGTCAGCAGGAACAGGTGCTCCTGATAGAGGGGTCGAGGAGCGCGTCCAGGAGCACACGGCGATGCTTCACCATCTCGGCGCCATCATGGACCACGTCCTCCAGACCATGGATCGCTGGGAGAGACAGAGCGTTCCTCCAGCGCCTCCACCAGTCCGACCAGGGTCTCCATTACTCACCCCCCCTTCATCCGGTCCCAGTGGGATTCGTCTCGCCCTTCCCTGGGAGTACGAGGGGAAGGCTGCACACTGCCAGGGATTCCTGCTACAACTGGAGCTATACCTGGCAACCGTCCACCCGGCTCCTTCGGGCCGTGAGAAGGTGTCCGCCCTTGTCTCATGCCTCTCTGGGAAAGCCTTGGAGTGGGCCAACGCCGTGTGGGGAGAAGGTGATGCGGCGTTGGACAATTTCGAGGAGTTCACTCGCTGCTTTCGGGCAGTCTTCGACCCCCCACCCGAGGGTAAGCGGCGGGTGAACGCCTTTTCCATTTGAGGCAGGGGACGAGGAGCGCCAAAGGAGTTCGCCATGGACTTTCGGACCCTAGCTGCCGGCGCGGGATGGAACGACAGGGCCCTCATCGTCTGGTTGGTTCCTCTGGGAGTCGAGGCAGCAGGCAGGGAACTCTTGCGTCACCCCAGGTGAGCGGGCACCATGCTCACCCAGAGCCCTCTGTTGCACACATGTTTTTGCATGTTGTTTTCCCTGAGTTTTCCCCGCATTCCCAGCATAAGGCCCTCGTCGATTCAGGCGCAGCTGGGAATTTTATAGATAGATCATTTGCCCTTAGTTTAGGGACCCCCATTGTTCCCGTGAATATGCCCTTCCCTGTTCACGCCCTAGATAGTCGACCATTAGGGTCAGGGTTAATTAGGGAGGTCACCGCTCCCCTGGACATGGTGACGCAGGGGGGTCACAAGGAAAGAATCAGCTTATTTCTCATTGACTCTCCTGCATTTCCCATGGTACTAGGCCTACCCTGGTTAGCCTGTCATGAAACCACGGTTTTGTGGCAACGGAGGGCTCTCACGGGGTTTTCGCGAGAGTGCTTGGGGAGGTGTTTAGGGGTTTCTGTTGGTGCTACCACGGTGGAAAGTCCAGACCAGGTCTCCACCGTGCGCATTCCCCCCGAATATGCCGATTTGGCTCTCACCTTCTGTAAAAAGAAGGCGACTCAATTACCACCCCATCGACGGGGGGATTGTGCGATAAACCTCCTGGTAGACGCCGCACTTCCCAGGAGTCACGTCTATCCCCTGTCGCAGGCGGAGACGGCGGCTATGGAAACATATGTCTCCGAATCCCTGCGTCAGGGGTACATTCGGCCCTCCACTTCACCCGTAGCCTCGAGTTTCTTTTTTGTGAAGAAGAAGGAGGGAGGTTTGTGCCCGTGTATTGACTATTGAGGTATCAACTAGATCACTGTGAGGTACAGTTACCCGCTACCTCTTATAGCCAGTGCGATTGAGTCAATGCACGGGGCGCCCCTCTTCACCAAATTAGATCTCAGGAGTGCTTACAACCTGGTGCGTATCTGGGAGGGAGACGAGTGGAAGACGGCTTTCAGTACCACCTCAGGGCATTATGAGTATCTTGTCATTCCGTACGGGTTGATGAATGCTCCATCAGTTTTCCAGGCCTTTGTAGATGAGATTTTTAGGGATCTGCACGGGCAGGGTGTAGTGGTGTATATTGATGACATTTTGATATACTCTGCTACAAGCACCGAGCATGTGTCCCTGGAGCGCAGGGTGCTTGGTCGACTGTTGGAGCATGACCTGTACGTCAAGGCAGAGAAATGCCTGTTCTTTCAACAGTCCGTCTCCTTCCTAGGGTATCGCATTTCCACCTCAGGGGTGGAGATGGAGAGTGACCACATTTCAGCCGTGCGTAATTGGCCGACTCCCACCACGGTAAAGGAAGTGCAGCGGTTTCTAGGGTTTTCCAATTACTACCGGAGGTTTATCCAGGGTTTTGGTCAGGTAGCGGCTCCCATTACCTCACTGCTGAAGGGGGGACCGATGCGGTTGCAGTGGTCGGCTGAGGCGGACAGGGCTTTTGGTCACCTGAGGGCTCTGTTTACCTCGGCTCCCGTGCTGGCTCATCCGGATCCCTCTTTGGCATTCATAGTGGAGGTGGACACGTCCGAGGCTGGGATAGGAGCCGTGCTCTCTCAGCACTCAGGTACGCTACCGAAGTTCCGCCCCTGTGCCTTTTTCTCAAAGAAGCTCAGCCCGGCGGAGCGAAACTATGACGTGGGGGACTGGGAGCTGTTGGCTGTCGTCAAGGCTTTGAAGGCGTGGAGACATTGGCTTGAGGGGGCTAAACACCCTTTTCTCATCTGGACTGACCACCTCAATCTGGAGTACATCCGGGCCACGAGGAGACTGAACCCTCGCCAGGCAAGGTGGGCCATGTTTTTTACCCGTTTTGTTTTCACCCTGTCTTACAGACCAGGTTCCCAGAACGCTAAGGCAGATGCACTGTCCCGGATGTATGACACAGAGGAGCGGTCCATGGATCCCACCCCCGTACTCCCGGCCTCCTGTCTGGTGGCACCGGTAGTGTTGGAGCTGGACGCGGACATTGAGCAGGCGCTACGTGCAGAGCCCACTCCCCTCCAGTGTCCAGCTGGGCGTCGGTACGTTCCGTCTGTTGTCCGGGACCGGCTGATCTATTGGGCCCACACGTCACCCTCCTCTGGTCATCCAGGCATCGGTCGGACGGTGCGCTGTCTAAGTGGGAAGTACTGGTGGCCCACTTTGGCTATGGACGTGAGAGCTTATGTGTCCTCCTGCTCGGTGTGCGCCCAGTGTAAGGCTCCTAGGCATCTGCCCAGAGGTAAGCTACACCCCTTACCCATTCCACAATGGCCTTGGTCTCAAATGTCGGTGGATTTTCTTACTGACCTTCCTCCCTCACTGGGTAACACCACGATCCTGGTCGTTGTGGATTGTTTCTCGAGGTCCTGCCATCTCCTCCCTCTGCCCGGTCTCCCTACGGCCCTACAGACTGCGGAGGCCTTGTTCACACACATCTTCCGGCACTACGGGTGCCTGAGGATAGTGTCTGATCGGGGTCCCCAGTTCACTTCGAGGGTCTGGAAGGCGTTCATGGAACGTCTGGGGGTCTCGATCAGCCTGACCTCGGGTTTTCACCCCGAGAGTAACGGGCAGGTGGAGAGAGTGAACCAGGATGTGGGTAGGTTTCTGAGGTCGTATTGCCAGGACCGGCCGGGGGAGTGGGCGGCGTTCATGCCCTGGGCAGAGATGGCACAGAACTCACTCCACCACTCCTCCACTAACCTTTCCCCCTTCCAGTGTGTATTGGGGTACCAGCCGGTTCTGGCACCTTGGCATCAGAGTCAGACCGAGGCTCCTGCGGTGGACGACTGGTTCAGGCGCGCGGAGGAGACATGGGACGCCGCTCATGTTCACCTCCAGCAGGCCGTGCTGCGCAGAAAATCAGCGCAGACCGTCACCGCAGTGAGGCTCCGGTGTTTGCACCGGGGGACCGGGTCTGGCTCTCGACCCGAAACCTGCCCCACCGCCTGCCCTGCCGGAAGCTGGGCCCGCGGTTTGTGGGGCCATTTAAAGTCCTGACGAGACTGTACGAGGTCAGTTACCGGTTACAGCTCCCCCCGATTACAGTATTAACCCCTCGTTCCATGTGTCTCTCCTCAGGCCAGTGGTGGCTGGTCCGCTCCAGGAGTCTGAGGTGCGGGAGGTTCCTCCGCCCCCTTTGGACATCGAGGGGGCCCCGGCGTATTCAGTCCGCTCCATACTGGATTCGAGGCGTCGGAAGAGGGGCCTTCAGTACCTCGTGGAGTGGGAGAGGTACAGTCCGGAGGAGAGATGCTGGGTTCCGGTGGAGGACGTGTTGGATCCATCTATGCTGCGGGAGTTCCACCGTCTCCGTCCGGATCGCCCTGCACCTCGCCCTCCGGGTCGGCCTTGAGGCTGGTGTCTGCGCGCTGCTGGAGCAGAGCGTAAAGGTGGGGGGGGGGCTACTGTCATGACCTCCGCCGAAGCCGGTGCCTCTCCTTGTTCGGGCGGTGTTCGGCGGTCGACGTCACCGGTCTTCTAGCCATCACCGATCCACCTTTCATTTTCCATTTATGTTGTCTTGTTCCCCACACCTGGTTGTCATTCCCTCATGACTTGTCATGTATTTAACCCTCTGGTTTCCCCCATGCCTGTGTGTGTAATTGTTTAATGTCAGTGGCACGTTCCAGCTGGTTTGCGCTGGACTTGTTGTTTTTTGTGTTTTGTGCTGCCGCACTTGTTTTCTGTAGGCAATTGTTGTTGTGACGCAATTGCGTTCAGTGACTGTTACTGTGCCACAGTAAAGTGCTTTTGTCCACTCATTTATGCTCTCCTGCGTCTGACTCTCACGCACCAGATACACACACATGCATGATAACATTGGGTTTTTCAGTTCATTTCTCATCAAGAGAATTTACATGTGTGCAACCAAATCGATACTTCCGAAAAGCACATTTAAGGTGCATCCTTTCTAAACTGTGAAAACCCACTAAAACCAAAAATAAAAAGACCCCACACAACAAATCAGTATTAACACCATTAACAAACATTCAATAACAGGTCAAAACAAACAAAATGGCCAGGCCTTACTTAATTTGGGGCTTTTTTAACGTACGGATTTGTGTCCCTTCACACTAACTTCCAAGGCACCTGCCCCAGAAAGCATTTCAAAGGAAGAGATACAGAATCATTGGTAAAAAACTTGGTAGCAAATATCCCACAACACAGTTGGGGGACTAAACAACCTAAATAGGATTCCCAATTAGAGACAACGACTAACAGCTGCCTCTAATTGGGAACCCAAACTAACCAACATAGAAATACAAAACATAGACCAAAACACCCCTGATCACGTCCTGACCAAAACACAAATGAGCAGCCAAAAGGGCTACCTATGGCCAGGACGTGACAATATCCTATTTTCTGGGCCTGAGTGGGAGGCATTTTACTTTGGGCACGCCAGACTCTCCAAAACCGTCACCTCGGGAGCCGCTCCCTAAGAAGTTAACATCTGCTAACCATTTGTATGTGACCAATAATATTTTATTTTATTTGAATCCCAGAGCCCCTCTCTTGTAATCTTAATCTTTTTGGCATGTTGCAATGACATACAGTTCTGTACTAACTGTCCCTAGGACATCAAGTAGTCAAAATATGAAACCTGTTGTTTAGCAAATCTGCTAGGACCTTCAACATGTTGGTGCTGACTAATCAGCTCAATAGTCAGTACTAAAAAATATTTACTTGAATCTACTTCAATTCTGGACACAGTTCCACGTAATGAAAACAGATGATTGTTTTAGATGACATTACTTACTTAAATCACTGGACACAGTTCCACGTAATGGAAACAGAGTATTGTTTTAGATTACATTACCTTCTTACTTAAAGCCCGGTTGCTACCCAAACTATAGAATTGAGTAACAATAATTTGAAATGGTAAAAAACGTGTTTTATTCAATTATTCATACCTCTGTCCCAAATTTCCCCACTGTGTCCCTTACAGCCTGTTTGAGTTCAGTTCGTACTGGCTGCCATCTATTGTTCCACAGGAAACCCAAACACCAGATGGCGGCCTCTAATTTAATCTCAGTCCCAATGCTCAATCCCTTTGTTCGTCGTCTGACTTTATATTGAAACATTTACCCTTCAAATTACAAAAATATTATTATGAGAGTGCTATCTGAAAGCCACTAATATTACCATTCACTTTGTTACTTTCACTAGTCTCCATATCTGTTTCCCTCAACTAGGACTCCCTTCTTCCCAATAGGAAGACCTTCTCAATGTCTACTGCTGATACACTCGGATCACTCTCTGACAATGTTCTGCTTTTCCCCCAATTGAAAGGTGTAAAAACAAAACAAAACAAACATGATAACTTTCTCCATATTGGAAGGCATTGTTTTAATTTTGTCTACCCTAACAATGTTACTCTATATATTTATTTCAAATTTCTGTTAGATATTCATTTTCTGCTTCACACTAAAATGTCTATTATTTTAAGATTAACATGTAATGTGCTGAATTTATAAAATACATTGGCCAATTCAGAATGAAAGAGATATGCTTTGGAGGGAGCTTCCTTTTTTAAGGTATCTCTCGAGACTAGAGTCTCTTTCTGGGATCAACTTTAACAATACCTGGGCTGGCACTGTCTATCAGTCCCCTACAGACCTTACTAAGTCTCTACCTAGCAAGTAACCCATTATACGTTCATACATTGTTACTTTATCAAATCTAATAACCCATTATACTATTAATTTATCGTAATACTTTTTACAAAACTTACGTACATCTACGTGTGTGTGTGCAAGTTGTATATTATTATTATTATTATTATTATTATTATTATTATTCTCCATTGTTACTTTATCAAATCTCTAGTAACCCAGTATACTTTTCTTCACCAATTCCTCCTTTAGACTAGTGTTCTATTCATACAGGGGTTTAGATATTTATACTAGTTGTTCTATTTATCAGCATATTTGGGAATAGTACTTTATCCTTTCATATCTCTCACATACACATATTCCCTATAAAACGTTACAGATCAACGTAAATGCCTACAGACATCCACACCCCTCGGCAGGTGGGCGGCAGGTAGCCTAGTGGTTAGAGCGTTGGACTAGTAACCCAAAAGGTTGCAAGATCGAATCTCTGAGCTAACAAGGTAAAAAATCTGTCATTATGCCCCTGAACAAGGCAGTTAACCCACTGTTCCTAGGCCGTCATTGAAAATAAGAATTTGTTCTTAACTGACTTGCCTAGTTAAATAAAGGTAAAAAAAATTGTGCATCTTCAACGACTCTAAATGCCTACTTTCAGTGGTTCTCAGACCATGTAGACTATCGTTACACACGTGCTAGTAGTAGTGGCTGCAGACACACGTAGATACTTCTTAGGTATTCACAATATGTATCTTTAACGGTTCCAGTGGTTCTCCGACCACGTAGACACTTCTCTTATAAATGCCTACAAACAATTGTCAGTGTGGCGTCCTACCCTCAGTCTAGCCTTCTCCTAAGACTAGCTTGCCGCTATAACCGTTAATAACATTATAGATCAAAAAACTTAGCTCACAGAACTGGTTGGGGTATCCATTCAGACATACACTCAGTAATCTCCCATATTACCTCATTCACACCAGATTATTTCCTCTGACAGCTCTCATTCACTCAGTACTTAATAGTAATAATATATCTTATTATTCTAATTTTCAATCTCTAATTATCCAAATTACGATCATCTTAATATCCAAATTTCAATCAGTTTAATATCCAAATTTCAATCATTTTATCGTCCTTTCCACACTCACACAACTCTCACATCCACATTCACTTAGTACTATTCCGAAACAGACTCTGTAGTCTCCCTTATTACCCCATGTGCATCTATGCACCATATGCATCTTTCACATACATATATAATAACACCATGTGCTATTAGTAGTGGCCACATAGACACTTCTCTTATAAATGCCTACAGACCGTTACGCACGCGCTCTAGTCTTCTCATAAGACTAGTGAATAGCCTTCTCTCTATAAGACTATGGGTACCTTTAAATGCATTACTCGCCTTAATTTGATTGGTTTTATATATTTTTTTAAATGTATACAAATGTATTTAAATGTATTTACTGAAATCAGTTGCCATCCCTCAATTGTTCGCAGATGATGTGTCTCCTGGGCAGCGCACAGCCTGAGTGGTTCTTGTCCTCTTTTGGTCAGACAGGAATTTCCCTCACACTTCATAAAATGCGCCACAAGTTTTCCTCGCAGACCCCCACTGGAAAGCTCCACAGGCAGAATCAATCATCCTGTTCATTGACGGCAAATTGCCCTGGAAATTCTACACATGGAACACTCAAAATTGTTTATTAACAGTTAACTGGAGAGGTACTGCATGACAATAAGACAAGACAAACATTTTCAAGGCTGTCACTTCACAAGATAACTTTTTCCATCACAGGCACATAAAGGACTCTCAGACTATGAGAAACTAGATTCTCTGGTCTGATGAAATAAAGATTGAACTCTTCGGCCTGAATGCCAAGCATTATTTTTGGAGGAAACCTGCCACCATCCCTACGGTGAAGCATGGTGGTGGCAGCATCATGCTGTGTTTTTCAGCGGCAGGGATTGGGAGACTAGTCAGGATTGAGGCAAAGATGAACAGAGCAAAGTACAGAGAGATCCTTGATGAAAACCTGATCCAGAGCACTCAGAACCTCAGACTGGGGCGAAGGTTCACCTTCCAACAGGACAACGACCCCTAAGTACACAGTCAAGACAACACATAAGTGGCTTCGGGACAAGTCTCTGAATGTCCTTGAGCCAGAGCCCGGACTTGAACCTGGTCGAATATCTCTGGAGGGACCTGAAAATGCAGTACCAGTCAGAAGTTTGGACACACCTACTCATTCAAGGGATTTTCTTTATTTTTTACTATTTTCTACATTGTAGAATAATAGTGAAGACATCAAAACTATGAAATAACACACATGGAATCATGTAGTAAACATAAAAATGTTAAATCAAAATATATTTTAGATTTTAGATTCTTCAAAGTAGCCACCCTTTGCCTTGATGACAGCTTTGCGCACTCTTGGCATTCTCTCAAGCAGCTTCACCTGGAGTTCCCACATATGCTGAGCACTTGTTTGCTGCTTTTCCTTCACTCTGAGGTCCAACTCATCCCAAACCATCTCAATTGTGTTGAGGTCGGGTAATTGTGGAGGCCAGTCTCTTCTTCTTATTGGTGTCCTTTAGTAGTGGTTTCTTTGCAGCAATTCTACCATGAAGGCCTGATTCACACAGTCTCGACTGAAGAGTTGATGTTGAGATGTGTCTGTTACTTGTGTCTGAACTCTGTGAAGCATTTATTTGGGCTGTAATTTCTGAGGCTGGTAACTCTAATGAACTTATCCTCTGCAGCAGAGGTAATCTTTCCTGTGGCGGTCCTCATGAGAGCCAGTTTCATCATAGCGCTTGATGGTTTTTGCAACTGCACTTGAAGAAATTTTCAAAGTTCTTGAAATTTTACAGATGCATTTATTTAAGCATTTATTTGGGCAGCAATCTGAGGTGCAGTTAAGGACAGAGAGAAAGATGTGAAAACACACAGAGAGTGATAGAGACACAGACAGACACACGCACTCACACACTGTTGGGTATCCTACTGGGATCACACTGCAGCTGCACCTCAGTGGCAGTCCTCATGAGAACCAGTTTCATCATAGCGCTTGATGGTTTTTGCAACTGCACTTGAAGAAACTTTCTTGAAATTTTCCAAATTGACTGACCTTCATGTCTTAAAGTACTGAAGGACTGTCGTTTCTCTTTGCTTATTTTAGCTGTTCTTGCCATAATATGGACTTGGTCTTCTTCCAAATAGGACTATCTTCTGTATACCAACTCTACCTTGTGACAACACAACTGATTGGCTCAAATGCATTAAGAAGGAAAGAAATTTAACATATTAACTTTTAACAAGGCACACCTGTTAATTGAAATGCATTCCAGGTGACTACCTCATGAAACTGGTTGACAGAATGCCAAGAGTGTTTAAAGCTGTCACTAAGGCAAACGGTGGGTACTTTGAAGAATCTCAAATATAAAATATATTTAGATTTGTTTAACACTTTTATTGGTTTCTACATGATTCCATGTGTGTTCTTTCATAGTTTTGATGTCTTCACTATCATTCTATAATGTAGAAAATAGTTAAAATAAAGAAAAACCCTTGAATGATTAGGTGTGTCCAAACTTTTGACTGGTACTGTAAATCTTTGGTAAATTTGTAATGAAACAGTGATCTCCCTCAAGTCCATAGCACGGATCACACCTGAAACACATCCATGATTCCTCAGTCTTGTGTTCTTACAGAGTATATCCATCTGGGATCCCCACTGTGTAAGGACAGAGAGAACGATGTAGAAACACACACATAGAGAGCGATATAGACACAGACACACACGCACTCACACACTGTTGGGTATCCTACTGGGATCACACTGCAGCTGTTGCTTAGACAGACTGTGGGAAAGTCAACATAAAATTAGTTGACAGATTATTAAATAAAATGTGCAGACAACAACAACAAGTTTAGGTGCCACAGGGAGAGAAGGTATTTAGGATATAGTCAGTGCCAGCAGTTGTGGCCAGATTTGTGATGAGCGTACCCACACCCCTGATTGCACTTCATTTGTGATATATCCGGTAATTTACCGGGTGCAATTATTATTACCTAACATCTGTTGTTATTACTGAGATGGAGGAGGAAAAATACACCTGGTATTTCATATCATATATTATTAAACAGACCTCTTTCTCCTTTGTTCACTCAGTTTTTTTTTCTCTCTCTCTACACTTTCTCACCCAAACTCTTTTTTCTCTCTCTCTCTCTCCCTCTCCAACTCTCCCTAAACCTCCATACCCCAGCCGTCTCTCCCTCTCCAACTCTCCCTAAACCTCCATACCCCAGCCGTCTCTCCCTCTCCAACTCTCCCTAAACCTCCATACCCCAGCCGTCTCTCCCTCTCCAACTCTCCCTAAACCTCCATACCCCAGCCGTCTCTCNCTCTCTCTCTCTCTCTCTCTCTCTCTCTCTCCACCTCCCTAAAGACCTTAGTTTCCAGGGTTAGACAATTTAGTTGTGTAATTAAGTATGGTTCCCTGAACACCCGCTGAAAGGTTCTTGACAAAAACACCTCACCAGCTAATTTCTCTTTCTCGCTCGCTCTCTCTCTCTCTCTCTCTCTCTCTCTTTCTTTGTCTCGCTTGCTCTTTCTCTCGCTCTCTTTATTATCCATCTCTGCATTTCTCATTAAAATAGTTTTCAGCCAGTGGAAGTAGGGGTTTGAAACAGCCGGCCTTAGGTAGCACCTGCTGCAGCCACTGCCAGACTGCAGTTTGGTTTCACCGCAGTGGCCGCTGACTCCGGAGCTGGCCTCTCACCAAGCAGATTCCTTGAATTCTCCCTTTTCCACTCCACTTCCATGAGCCGGGCCTGCTATACTGCTGTTTTGTATGTATTTTTGTTCCAAAACACACAAGAGATCGTATGAAATCACTTGCCGTGTAATAGCCATGCATTTAGGGGAATTGGGGGTAATTGTCGTCAAAATTATACAAAGAAAAAACAGAAGTGTATCACGTTGTGGCAGGTGTAGGACTTACGCAACACTGGGCAATTCAAGCTATTCTAGTTGGTCAAATGTGCACCCATTGTAAAATGATTAAAAGCCAGACGGTCAACAGCATCTCTGTACTGTGACGTTTCGAAAAACTAGATATCACTGAGTGACGTGACTTATTTCTGGTAATTTGATCTGCCTCTTTGACACCTCCTCAGAACTTACTGTGTCAATGTAACTGTTCCCAGACCAGTGATAGAGAGGCTTGGTCCAGTCCAGGCAGTGATTGCAGGGGCCAGTGAGGGGAGAGCAGGGGAGATCAGGGGAGAGCAGGGGAGATATCCAGATCCAGTCTTAACTGTGAACAGGTGACCAGCAGCAGTCACAGCGCTAGGGGCAGATCGGAAAAACCCACCCGTCCTTACGACCACATTCCCTACGAAGCTAATTTAATTCCTTAATCCACACACGCATGCACGCACACACACACAGACACACAGTAACACACACCTCACATGACCAACAGGAGGGCACCGCCAAAGTGCATGATAGAAACGTAACCAAAAACAGAACTTCATCCAGGAAACCCAGTGACCAGGGGTCATCATTGAGGTGGTTTGGTAAGGGCTGCAAGGAGGATGAAAGGTATGCATACACACAGGGCCAGGCATATACACACACATGCAGTACACACACATAATCTGGCAGATATGCACATGAACACACACACACTTAAAAAAGTGTGTGCAGTGAGTTGAAGTGTGTCACGTACATTTTGAGGTCACAGGTTGGTGTGTAAGCCTCAAAATTGTTTTTTACACACACACACCGTTTTGGAGCTTAGCAGATTTGTTGGGGCTGAAAACCATCTGGTAACCATATTGCTGTCCAAGACAAGTCATGCGATTGGCTGGACACCAACCAACACCACTGATTGGCCAGAGGACTCCCACATGAGAAAGAAAAGAGAAAATGATGCATCTGTTATATCAGCCCTGACTAAGATGGATGCTTGATGTACAGTACCAGTCAAACGTTTGGACACACCTACTCATTCAAGGGTTTTTCTTTATTTGTACTATTTTCTACATTGTAGAATAAGAGTGAAGACATCAAAACTATGAAATAACACATATGGAATCTTGTAGTAAACCAAAAAGTGATATACAAATCAAATAATATTTAATATTTTTGATTCTTCAAAGTAGCCAACCTTTGCCTTGATGACAGCTTTGCACACTCTTGGCATTCTCTCAACCAGCTTCACCTGGAATGCTTTTCCAACAGTCTTGAAGGAGTTCCCACATATGCTGATTACTTGTTGGCCGCTTTTCCTTCACTCTGCGGTCTAACTCATCCCAAACCCTCTTAATTGGGTTGAGGTCGGGGGATTGTGGAGGCCAGGTCATCTGATGCAGCACTCCATTACTCTCCTTCTTGGTCAAATAGCCCTTACACAGCCTTCGAGGTCTGTTGGGTCAAAAACAAATGATAGCCCCACTAAGCGCAAACCAGATGGGATGGCGTATTGCTGCAGAATGCTGTGGTAGCCATGCTGGTAAAAACTTCTTCAGGCTAGGGTCTATTTTTCTGAATTTCTGCCTGACTGATGTGCCCAAAGTAAACTGCCTGTTACTCAGGCTCAGAAGCCAGGATATGCATATAATTGGTAGCATTGGATAGAAAACACTTTGAAGTTTTTAGAAATGTTAAAATAATGTATGCGACTATAACACAATAGATATGGTAGGAGAAAATCCAAAGAAAAACCAACCGGAATTATATATTTTTTGAGAGCCCTTGCTCTTACAATAGAAGGTATAGGATCATATACAAATCCAGCTCCCAGATTGCAATTCCTATGGCTTCCACTAGATGTCAACAGTCTTTGTTCAAGGTTTCAGGCTTGTTTCTTCCCAAACGAGGAAGAATTTTGAGTTTTGGTACTGGGAGTCAGAGTTGGAAATCAGTCTGTGCGCGAGCGATGAAGAGGATGCGCACCTGCTAATTTTGCTTTTCTATTGAACATACTTCTTTCCGTATTAAATATTGTAGTTTAATTACATTTTAGGGTAACTGAGGATTTAATAGAAACGTATTTTGAATTGTTTTAACAAAGTTCAGCGGTAGCTTTTTGGATTCATTTCTCTGCATGTTGAACGAGTGGATTACTCAAATCAATGGCGCCAACTAAACTGACTTTTTGGGATATAAAGAAGGATTTTATCTAACAAAACGACCATACATGTTGTATCTGGGAAACTTTGGATTGCAGATCAGAGGAAGATTTTCAAAAAGTAAGTGAATATTTAAATCGCTATTTGTGATTTTATGAAGCCTGTGCTGGTTGAAAAATATTTTGATGTGGGGCGCCATCCTCAAACAATCGCATGGCATGCTTTCACTGTAAAGCCTATTGTAAATCAGACAATGCAGTTAGATTAACAAGAATTTAAGCTTTTAACCGATATAAGATACTTGTATTTACCTAAATGTTTAATATCCATAATTTTTATGATTATTTATTTGAATTGCGCACCCTCCAATTTCACCGGAAGTTGTCGACAGGTGGGACACCTAGCCTTAAGATAAGTGTTCCTTGAATTCTAAATAAATCACAGACAGTGCCACCAGCAAAGTACCCACACACCATAACACCTCCTCCTCCGTGCTTCACGATGGTAAACACACATGCAGAGATCGTCCGTTCACCTACTCTGTCTCAAAAAGACATGGTGGTTGGAAACAAAGACCAGATTTCCACCGGTCTAATGTCCATCGCTCGTGTTTCTTTGCCCAAGCAAGTCTCTTCTTCTTATTGGTGTCCTTTAGTAGTGGTTTCTTTGTAGCAATTTGACCATGAAGGCCTGATTCACTTAGTCTCCTCTGAACAGTTGATGTTGAGATGTGTCTGTTACTTGAACTCTGTGAAGCATTTATTTGGGCAGCAATATGAGGTGCAGTTAAGGACAGAGAGAAAGATGTGAAAACACACAGAGAGTGATAGAGACACAGACAGACACACGCACTCACACACTGTTGGGTATCCTACTGGGATCACACTGCAGCTGCACCTCAGTGGCAGTCCTCATGAGAACCAGTTTCATCATAGCGCTTAATGGTTTTTGCGACTGCACTTGAAGAAACTTTCTTGAAATTTTCCAAATTGACTGACCTTCATGTCTTAAAGTACTGAAGGACTGTCGTTTCTCTTTGCTTATTTTAGCTGTTCCTGACATAGTATAGACTTAGTCTTTTACCAAATAGGGCTATCTTCTGTATACCACCCCTACCTTCTCACAACACAACTGATTGGCTCAAACGCATTAAGAAGGAAAGAAATTCCACAAGTCTAATTTAACAAGGCACACCTGTTTATTGAAATACATTTCAGGTGACTATCTCATGAAGCTGGTTGAGAGAATGCCAAGGCAAAAGGTGGCTACTTTGAAGAATCTGAAATATAAAATATGTTTTGATTTGTTAAAAAAAAATGGTTACTCTAGAAAATAGTAAAAATTAAGAAAAACCCTTGAATGAGTAGTAGGAACGTTTTCAGACCCCTTGACATTTCCCACATTTTGTTACATTGCAGCCTTATTCTAAAATGTATAAAATAGTTTTTTCCCCTCAAGAGAGAATAAAGTAGATGGCATCTGTCAAACGTGTGATTTATGGCTTTTTTATGGCCCCCCGGGGGGGTGTACATCCTGTCCGAAAGTTCCTACGGTAGGGGGAGGGGGTTTATGATCCTATATGTACATCTGTCCCTTTGAAGTGATGCATTTGTAGTTTTATGGTCCTGTAGATATGTACCTTTGAAGATATGCCTTTGATTACATTAAAGCGGTCAAGATGATTGAAGGGACCTCTTTGAACTGGGGAAGGTGTTTGAACATTTCAAAGAGGATGCCCCCCCACCACCACCCCCAAGCTCGAGTGAGTGCTTATGCCCATACGTCCTGTCCGGAAGGGTAAAGCCTGTGTTTACATTAAAGCTGTCAAGGTGATTGAAGTGACCTCTTTGAACTGGGGGATGTGTTTCTGAAACAGTAATTGTCCGGGGTATTAGGCAGCCGCACTATAAGTAGCGGGCTGTCGACACTACCCGCGAACTCAGAGATTAACCCCAGAACACTATAGAAATTAAACATGGATTTTGTGATCACCGACACACACGTGATGACCGTAACAACTGAAGCAGGACCTCGGTTAAAACATAGAGAAAGGACGGCGTATAAAGCAACAATATACGATGCGCCAAAAAAGCGTTTTCTAAATATGTATAGAACCCAAATACCTCCCGCAACTGAGCTGAAAGATCAAGTGTTGATGTCTAACGGACAACTATGGGGTTATCTGTTTGATTACCTGGCCTGTAGTGTGAAGCTCTATACCGTAGCCGAAGGAGAAGAATATACAGACCAGACTTTAGGAGTGGACTACAGGCTTGAAGACAACCATGCTGATCTATCCGGGAAATGAAAATATACGACACCTGGATGGCGGCATCAAAAGGCAACGTCTGAACCGGTCACAGTCTGAATACGATGAATTAGAAACGGACGGCCGTGTTGGTTAATGATAGAGGCTCTCCCACTGGTCTTTTTCTGCAAGAAGAGGAATACTAAAATTGTTTAAATAATTGTAACGTGTTTAAAAATGTCTGTACTAAAGACTTAGAATTAAATAAAGGATTGAAAAAAATGTAACTTAACTTTTCTAAGGAATGGAAGCGTCTTATTCTCTCTCCCCACTTTCCGTCTCAACCGGGGACTGTATTATCCCCCCCACCGGCCTTCTTCTGACAGATAGAAATAGTAAAATTGTTTAAATAATTATAACGTGTTTAAAAATGTCTGTAAGACTTAGAATTAAATAAAGGATTTAAAAAAATGTAACTTACCTAACGAATGGAAGTGCTATATTTCTCTCGCGCCCTCTTTCCGTGACTGTTTCAACACGAACAGAATGAATGAAAGAATGAATAACTCCGAAAGATGTGCGTGTGTGTGTGTGTGTGTGTGTGTGTGCGTGTGCTTGCGTGTCTGCATAGGCACCTGAAAAACACATGGCTTTCTCTGGGGGGTGTCCAGACACCGGGGCAATATCAAGAGGATGAAGGGGGAAGCCGGCGATTGGAATGGCGCCTGAAAAACACATGGCTTTCTCGGGGGGGATCCCCTGCTGATTTTGTACGTTTGCCCACTGACAAAGAAATGATCAGTCTATAATTTTAATGGTAGGTTTATTTGAACAGTGAGAGACAGAATAACACCTAAAGAATCCAGGAAAACGCATGTGAAAAATGTTATAAACTGATTTGCATTTTAATGAGGGAAATAAGTATTTGACCCCCTCTCAATCAGAAAGATTTCTGGCTCCCAGGTGTCTTTTATACAGGTAACGAGCTGAGATTAGGAGCACACTTTTAAAGGGAGTGCTCCTAATCTCAGCTTGTTACCTGTATGAAAGACACCTGTCCACAGAAGCAAGCAATCAATCAGATTCCAAACTCTCCACCATGGTCAAGACCAAAGAGCTCTCCAAGGATGTCAGGGACAAGATTGTAGACCTACACAAGGCTGGAATGGGCTACAAGACCATCGCCAAGCAGCTTGGTGAGAAGGTGACAACAGTTGGTGCGATTATTCGCAAATGGAAGAAACACAAAAGAACTGTCAATCTCCCTCGGCCTGGGGCTCCATGCAAGATCTTACCTCGTGGAGTTGCAATGATCATGAGAACGGTGAGGAATCAGCCCAGAACTACACGGCAGGATCTTGTCAATGATCTCAAGGCAGCTGGGACCATAGTCACCAAGAAAACAATTGGTAACACACTACGCCGTGAAGGACTGAAATCCTGCAGCGCCCGCAAGGTCCCCCTGCTCAAGAAAGCACATATACATGCCCGTCTGAAGTTTGCCAATGAACATCTGAATGATTCAGAGGACAACTGGGTGAAAGTGTTGTGGTCAGATGAGACCAAAATGGAGCTCTTTGACATCAACTCAACTCGCCATGTTTGGAGGAGGAGGAATGCTGCCTATGAC
>QNTS01004994.1:51149-67490 GCA_003317085.1 Hucho hucho
AGGGCATTGAAAATGGGTCGTGGATGGGTATTCCAGCATGACAATGACCCAAAACACACGGCCAAGGTAACAAAGGACTGGCTCAAGAAGAAGCACATTAAGGTCCTGGAGTGGTCTAGCCAGTCTCCAGACCTTAATCCCATAGAAAATCTGTGGAGGGAGCTGAAGGTTCGAGTTGCCAAACGTCAGCTTCGAAACCTTAATGACTTGGAGAAGATCTGCAAAGAGGAGTGGGACAAAATCCCTCCTGAGATGTGTGCAAACCTGGTGGCCAACTACAAGAAACGTCTGACCTCTGTGATTGCCAACAAGGGTTTTGCCACCAAGTACTAAGTCATGTTTTGCAGAGGGGTCAAATACTTATTTCCCTCATTAAAATGCAAATCAATTAATAACATTTTTCACATGCGTTTTTCAGGATTTTTTTGTTGTTATTCTGTCTCTCACTGTTCAAATAAACCTACCATTAAAATTATAGACTGATCATCTCTTTGTCAGTGGGCAAACATACAAAATCAGCAGGGGATCAAATACTTTTTTCCCTCACTGTAGGTAGTTTGTGGGAAATGTTTGATATTATGAAATTACGGCACGTTTGGAAGTACATAAACAGCTAATATTAAACCGTTGCTATATGGTTTTTGCAGATATGCTATTTTTGAAGAAAGTCCAAAAATAAAATGCGTAATAATCTTTATATGTTAAAACAAAAAGCGTGTACACTGTTTTAAAAAGCTAACCTTGTGTTTACAGCGGACAGAACCCAACAAGAATAACTGAAGCATTATGGACTCTCCCCTTGAGCCACTACGGGGGCGGTGAAAACCACGATATTCTGCCGTTCTGTATGAACGGATTTTCCGAAACTCTAAGCCCCAGAGTTGAAAATTTAGATTCCCCCAGTACTTCACGGTTCCACAGAAATGTGGCTCAGGTGCACAGAACAGCCGCAGCATCGCCAGAGAAGACCCTCAGTTCTGAAAATGTTTGGATTCAAGAACATGCTCTCTAAGGATACGTTATGACCCCGTTATACATTATTTATTTTTTTAGTAGTTATCCATTTTTTGGTAGAATATGTTAAAACAATGTCAAATAATGTTTTTTTATGTTGCATATAAAAAAAACATATCTCGATATTGTGTTATATGTTAGAATGTCTAATAAACAACTATATTCTATACATTAATATTGTTTTGTCAGAAATATATCAATATAATAATAACAGAGTTTTACCTGCACCTGTATGCAGACGATACTGTTGTGTACTCTATCGTCCGCCCAGCTCTATCGTTCATCTATCTGAACCACATTATGCTTTCATTATTTTGCATAAAATCTTTATTGACCTTAAATTATTATTGAATACGTGTAAAACCAGAGAATAGACCTAGACACCCCAAGGTCGTACAATGTCTCAGTTAGGAAACATGATCATCTGAAAACAACAAGATAGGTAAAGAGACTTTACACATGGAGAATTTTGAAGGTGAGTTGCAATTACCCTCTAAAGAATGCTTTTAACTATGCATGTTACAATCTAAAGAATCTAAATATGCAGGTTAATATGTATATATTATCTATTATAAAAGTAGTGTGTTTAATAAGGTATTATATAAATATATATATATTTATATATTGAATGAGAGAAGGGGTTATTATTACATGCTTAGTTTTGTATATGTTAAACAAGAATGGACTAGGGCCCTATATAGGTATTTAACCCAAAATGTTGGCGATAAAGTCATATATATTATGTTAGATTTCTGTGTGCGTTAGGTGGTTTGTGGAGGAATTGTTTGATATTACATGTTAGCTATTACTGCATGGTTGGAATGAGAACACGGCATCTTCAACACGTACATGTACACCCCCTATGAGCCCTCGAGCCGAGGACTATGAACAACCATTGGATGCTTTTGTTGAATTGGAAAATTGTGTAAAAAATCAGTGTGGGGATGGTATTGATAGAAGCCTCCGTGTTGTGTACCGCAATAAATTTAACAATACAGAGATTCGTCAGTTTGTTTATTTCACATGTATGAATCAGAGCCATGATTATGCAATTTTTATGTAATGGTTTTGGATACTCTAGCATCCTGTTGCACCAAAAGCTATGCTTTTAGGACTAAAGACAATCACGTGGTGTTGAAAGCCAAAGGCGTGACTCAAAACTATGAAAATGCCCCGCGTGTAAACTTGGAATCAATTACACGCTTAGTCGAGGGGTTCATAAACGGCTGGAATAGTGAAGATTGTTAGGGATAAAAAGGGGTTCCATCTACGGAATGCCCCACTTACTAAAAGATTCCGGGTAGTCTATGACAAGAGATTGCTTTTACCTGATGGGACCACGTTGCCCTTTGGTTACTGACGTCTGTTACAGGCCCAGTGTGTCTTAACCCTTAAGATAAAATGGGTGCTGTAGAAGGTTTTGACCCCAGGTTGCAACTACTATTTTCGGCCTTAATCGCAGGCCCATCAAATAGCGGTAAAACTTGTTTTGTAAAAAGTATTTTAGAGAATTCTGAACATGTATTATCTCAGAAACCTGACAATATTGTGTGGTGTTATTCATGTTATCAACCTTTGTATGATGAGTTGTTGAAGAAAAGAAAAATCAAGTTTGTTGAAGGAATACCCGAATCCCTGTCTGATGATGAGCTTTTACCTCCTCATAAAAACAATCTGCTGGTTTTGGACGATATGCTATTTGCAGGTAGAGAACATCCTGAAATAGCACAAGCTTTTACTCAATATACTCATCATCGAAACCTGTCAGTGCTTTACATGGTACAAAATGTGTTTCACCAAGGTAAAAATAGCCGTACCATTAGTTTGAACGCCAATTACATGGTTTTGTTAAAAACCCTAGAGACAAGCTACAGATAAACACACTAGCACAGCAGATGTACCCTGGAAGGAAATCCTACTTTATGGAAAGCTATGAGGACGCTACCAAAGCACCATTTTCCTATTTAATCGTGGATTTAAAATCAAATACCCTAGAACACCTGAGGCTCAGAAAGTGGTTGTTTCCGTGGGAGTGGCCGATGGTTTACGTTCCTAAAAAGTTAAGAATATGTCTCTGTGTTTAAAAAGAAACCTACCGCTCTTGAGAGCTCTAGTTAGAGCTACCCCTAAAGAACGTGAGATATACCTGCTGGAGCGAGTGCTACGGGTGGGTGCTGCTATGGTTACCAGCGAGCTGAGATAAGGCGGGGCTTTACCAAGCAGGGACTTGTAGATGACCTGGAGCCAGTGGGTCTGGCGACGAGTATGTAGCGAGGGCCAGCCGACTAAAGCATACAGGTCGCAGTGGTGGGTGGTATAAGGGGCTTTGGTGACAAAGCGGATGGCACTGTGATAGACTGAATCCAGTTTGCTGAGTAGAGTATTGGAGGCTGTTTTGTAGATGACATCGCCGATGTCGAGGATCGGTAGGATAGTCAGTTTTACTAGTGCAAGTTTGGCAGCATGAGTGAAGGAGGCTTTGTTGCGAAATAGAAAGCCGATTCTAGATTTAATTTTGGATTGGAGATGTTTAATTTGAGTCTGGAAGGAGAGTTTACAGTCTAGCCAGACACCTAGGTATTTGTAGTTGTCCACATATTCTAGGTCAGAGCCGTCCAGGGTAGTGATACTAGTCGGGCAGGCGGGTGCAGGCAGCGAACGGTTGAAAAGCATGCATTTGGTTTTACTAGCGTTTAAGAGCAGTTGGAGGCCACGGAAGGAGTGTTGTATGGCATTGAAGCTCGTTTGGAGGTTAGTTAACACAGTGTCCAAAGAAGGGGCCAGAAGTATACAGAATGGTGTCGTCTGCATAGAGGTGGATCAGAGAATCACCAGCAGCAAGAGCGACATCATTGATGTATACAAAGAAGAGAGTCGGCCCAAGAATTGAACCCTGTGGCACCCCCATAGAGACTGCCAGAGGCCCGGACAACAGGCCCTCTGATTTAAAACACTGAACTCTGTCTGCAAAGTAGTTGGTGAACCAGGCGAGGCAATCATTAGAGAACCCAAGGCTGTTGAGTCTGCCGATAAGGATGTGGTGATTGACAGAGTCGAAAGCCTTGGCCAGGTCAATGAATACGGCTGCACAGTAATGTCTCTTATCGATGGCGGTTATGATATCGTTTAGTACCTTGAGCGTGGCTGAGGTGCACCCGTGACCAGCTCGGAAACCGGATTGCACAGCGGAGAAGGTACGGTGGGAATCAAAGTGGTCAATGATCTGTTTATTAACTAGGCTTTCGAAGACTTTAGAGAGGCAGGGCAGGATGGATATAGGTCTATAGCAATTTGGCCGCGGCAGCTTTCCAATCTTTTGGCATCTCGGACGACACTAAAGAGAGGTTGAGCAGACTGATAATAGGAGTTGCAACAATGTTAGTTTTAAAAAGAGAGGGTCCAGATTATCTAGTCCAGCTGATTTGTAGGGGTCCAGATTTTGCAGCTCTTTCAGAACATCTGCTATCTGGATTTGGGTGAAGGAGAAGCTGGGGAAGCTTGGACAAGTAGCTGCGGGGGGGGGGGGCGGAGCTGTTGGCCGGGGTTGGGGTAGCCAGGAGGAAAGCATGGCTAGCAGTAGAGAAATGCTTGTTTAAATTTTAGATTATCATGGATTTATTGGTGGTGACCGTGTTATCTAGCCTCAGTGCAGTGGGCAGCTGGGAGGAGGTGCTATTGTTCTCCATGGACTTTACAGTATCCCAAAACTTTTTGGAGTTAGAGCTACAGGATGCAAATTTCTGTTTGAAAAAGCTAGCCTTTGCTTTCCTGACTGACTGCGTGTATTGGTTCCTGACTTCCCTGAACAGTTGCATATCGCGGGGACTATTCGATGCAATAGCAGTCCACCACAGGATGTTCTTGTGCTGGTCAAGGGCAGTCAGGTCTGGAGTGAACCAAGGGCTGTATCTGATCTTAGTTCTACATATTTTTAAAGGGGCATGCTTATTTAAGATGGTGAGGAAGTTGCTTTTAAAGAACAACCAGGCATCCTCGACTGATGGAATGAGGTCAATATCCTGCCAGGATATCCGGGCCAGGTCGATTAGAAAGGCCTGCTTGCAGAACTGTTTTAGGGAGCGTTTGACAGTGATAAGGGGTGGTCGTTTGACCGCGGGCCCATAGCGGATGCAGGCAATGAGGCAGTGGTCGCTGAGATCCTGATTGAAAACAGCAGAGGTGTATTTGGAGGGCAAGTTGGTCAGGATAACATCTATGAGGGTGCCCATGTTTACAGATTTAGGATTGTACCTGGTGGGTTCCTTGATGATGTGTGTGAGATTGAGGGCATCTAGCTTAGATTGTAGGACTGCCGGGGTGTTAATTCTTAGGGAGCAGCGCACGAGGTGACTGTTTTGGAGAGCCTGGCGTGCCCAAAGTAAAATGTCTCCCATTCAGGCCCAGAAAATAGGATATGCACATATTTAGTACCATTGGATAGGAAACACTCTGAATTTTCTAAAAGTGTTAAGATTTTGTCTGTGGGTATAACACAACGGATATGGCAGGTAAAAACCCGAGGAATTTCTGTCCTGGAAAAAGTGGTTTTGACAGATTGCCTCATTTGGAACCCCTCCCTTATGAAAATGCCCATATATGGGCATATGAATGCAGTACCTATCGCTTCCTCTGGAGGTCAACAGTCTCGAGAAAGTGTTCTGATTATTTTTAGATGCTTTTAGAGCAGAGAAGAAGACGAATAAGGAAGTGTCCACAGAGAATGTCAATAGGAGTAAATCCGCGTTCACGGCTGGCACGCTCTGTGGTTTTTTCCTTTCTTATCGCCCAGTTTATATTCCGGTTGAAATATTATACTATTTATACATAAAAGTGTTGCTAAGGATACATTTACAATTATGTTTGATTGTTCTTGGACAAGTTTATAGGTATAAGTTGAACGAGTTGTCTTCACGTTTCAATGGACGATTGGAGAGAAAATATAACGCGCCAACCAAACGGAGATTTATGGATATAATACATTACTTTTTCTAACAAAAGAACCATGGATTGTCTTCGTTGGACACTTGGGAAGCCCTCAGCAGACGTTCTTCAAAAGGTAATTGATTTGTTTTCGCTGTGAAATGTGTTTTGTGTGAACCGCATGGTTTATGAATTTATGGTAATGGGAAAAATATGTGGGGTGCTATCCTCAAACAATCAAATGTGGTGCTTTCGCCGTAAAGCCTTTTTGAAATCTGACAACGCTGTGATATTGCCAAGAAGCAGAGCTTTTGATGACTATGAAACACTTGTATATTGATGCATGTTTAATAATTCAACTTTTGGATTTTGAATATGGCGCCTTGCATTTCACCTGGTAGTGTCGGGAGTGGGGCGCTGGCGCCCCAGCGCACCTTGCTGCTCCTTAAGAAGTTAAGCACATCACAGTTTAGGTTACCTAACAGAACGAACTCTGAAGATAGATGGGGGGCAATCAATTCACATATGGTGTCCAGGGCACAGCTGGGAGCTGAGGGGGGTCTATAGCAGGCGGCAACAGTGAGAGACTTATTTCTGGAGAGATTAATTTTTAGAATTAGAAGTTTGAACTGTTTGGGCATAGACCTGGAAAGTATGACAGAACTTTGCAGGCTATCTCTGAAATAGATTGCAACTCCTCCCCCTTTGGCAGTTCTATCTTGGCGGAAAATGTTGTAGTTAGGTATGGAAATCTCCGAATTTTTGGTGGCCTTCCTAAGCCAGGATTCAGACACGGCAAGGACATCAGGGTTGGCGGAGTGTGCTAAAGCAGTGAGTAAAACAAACTTAGGGAGGAGGCTTCTGATGTTAACATGCATGAAACCAAGGCTTTTCGATTACAGAAATCAACAAATGAGAGTGCCTGGGGACACACAGGGCCTGGGTTTACCTCCACATCACCCGAGGAACAGAGGAGTGTCGTGGAATAACGATCTTAAAAAATATGACACTCGTACAAAAAACTTGTGAATTCAATAAGACTTTAATACAGAGTAATTAAAGCCGAGCTGACCCGGGAAACAGCTGATCCTATTGATCACAAAGCTCTGCTTTATACCCTTACAGTATATGGGTACAGCCCATATGTAAATGCATTACCTCCCTTTCTTATCTGCCACCATTATCTTTCACTTTGAGACCTTGCTTGTTTACGCCCAGTAACGCCCCTATCTGTTCCAAGTTTAGATTATATGGTGGCAGGCCCTTCAATGTTATAACAATAATACATTTATTGTGTACATATATTACTTGTGTTGGCCATTCTGCTGTCATCTTTTAGACCTTAATGGATTAAATTAGTATTCTATCTCTACTTGATGTATAGAATTATTTCTTATGGTTTCAATGCATTGTTCTCTGTATGTGAAAATAGCTTGTCTTGACCTCTCCTCACCACATTCTCTCTGTCTCAGCATTTGCTTGCTGTCGCTCACACCTGACAGCTGTTTGGGCTCTGTCTGTAGCCCTGCAAGCGCCCGAGCCCTAACCTATATGTTTCTATTCCTTATAAGTCCTTTTGTTTCTGTTCGCCGGTCTAATTTTACAGACCCTGTAACTTTAATCTATGTCTGACTCTTAACATATGTATTTATGGGTCTCAGCTTTGCAGCCTTGTCACTAGCCGAGACAACCTTTGACCTATGTTCTGCTCACAAGTGGCAAATAGACTACGTGGCATTCTGAGAGATGCGCTTGGTGAACTCTGTCTCTGCTCAGCATATAGGATCACTCCTTGTATGTTCATAAACTACTTCCAGTTGGCCCTATGGCTATTTCAGTTCTTGCTTGGTGTCACCTATATCTTGACAACTGTCCAAGTTATCTTGCATGCTTGTTTTAGCACTTAAGCCTCAGCCAATATTAGAAATGCAATCTAAGTTATGTCAATCATGTTGTCTGCTATCACATAGTGCATTAACTAATGTGTGTCTTTGCATTAGTCATGTTTTTACTACCACAGGAGGAGTAGGATAAGGGTACGGCTAAAGGCTATCCGAACAGGTCGTCTAGTGCGTTGGGGACAGAGAATAAAAGGAGCAGATTTCTGGGCGTGGTAGAATAGATTCAGGGTATAATGTGCAGACAGGGGTATGGTGGGGTGAGAGCCACTATAGCCACTCGGTAGCAGTGATGAAACCGGTGCCAGGGTCGAGAGCTCATGGCAAGGAACCGGTGGGGTAGTGGGTTCTAGCCGTGTTTCGGAGGAGGCCGGGAGGTGGGCCTGGCTTAGGCTTGGGTCACTCAGTGGCAGCTAGCTAGCTGTGGAGATCAGGTGTAGTGGTCCAGGGTTTACGGCAAGGATCCAGCGTTGTAGTCGAGAAACAGTCAGATGGTGGCAGGCTGGCGAGTATTATCCGGGCTAAAAAAGGGCTGGTGTCTGTGCAGAAGGTAAAGACCGCTAGCAGTGGCTAACAGTGACTGAATAGCTAGTAGCTAGTTAGCTCGCTAGCTTCCGATGGAGTTCTGTATAAAAAGGTCTAAAAAAATAGCGGTTCCGTGACACATTGGGTGAGGCAGGTTATCGGAAGGTATATTTAATATAAAAAATGGAAAAGAAATTGAAAATAAATTTGAAATATATACAAAAAAGACGAAAAATACAAAAGTACACGAGGGGACAAACAAAAACAAGTCTGCACTGCTACGCCATCTTGGATCCTATGTGATGCATAAACAACCATAGTAACTGTATAAGCTAAAGGTGTACGGAAACGCGTTTCCAGCCTAAGGTTACCTTGTGACACGACGGACAGATTTCCTGAGGTGTCATCATCCGGTGATAAATTGAACGCATACAATGTGTAATACTCTGCAAAATCATTTCTGTCAATAGGTAAAGAGAGATCTTTTAGATGCCTCCCTGTAGCCAGGAATAGATTGTAAAATTCTCGCACAGATATGTTGTTATTAAATTGCGGTTGGAAAGCCTTAGCAGGGACCTGGCGTCCGTCCTGACAGAGAGTTACATACTCTGCATTGAAATGCTGAAAATTAAAGTTTTTTTTATGTAAGCTTCCCGTATTAGAGGCGTGATCAACCAGGCCTATAACGATGTGGCGGGGTAAAGGGCCTGGAAACAGGATTTCTTGACTACATATTCTACTACCCATCGGTATGCTGAATGTTTTCATGGTAATTCTTTGGAGAGGGTAGAGGACATTTCCTTTCAGCAAAGCCTGAGAATGACCCAGACGAACAGCCGGAGATTTTTTAATAAAAAGCGTAGCCCCCAACACTTTTAAACTAAAGTTACCGTCTTGGGCAGACATCAGACAAAACTCATCCTTGGCCCTTGTTAATTTTAGCCTTAAATCAACCGAATTTAAGAGTAAACGTTCTTGAAAGAAAATGTCAGAGTGTATAAGCCCTAGCAGATGAAACTCTCGAGATGCAGCACAGTAGCGAGCACGCGCCTCCAGTCCTTTGTTTTCACCAGTGGTGGGGTCTGTGGCTTCCATCGCTTTTTGGTCCGGACCTCCTCACTTTACGTTGTCTTTGACTTACTGTGTTTCTTTTAACGGTTAACCTCCGCTTTTTAAGGGCAGGCATCCGCCTCATACCCGGCGGTCTCTTTTTCAGTCTTCGGGACAACAGCATAAGCCCCGAGCCTTCTTGATGCTCGGGATCTGATGACGCCTGTCTAGTCATAGCATTGGCCACCACCTCACTTACTATAATTTTGGCCGCTGATTTTAAGTGTGGCTTGGCTATGCTGAGGCCTCTCTTCATAAACGGTAAAACCATCCTAAAGAGGTTACGAAATATACCTCCTATCCCGAACCATACATGGTAGGGGCTCCATGATAACCGGGTAATCCGTTACCCACTTGATCGACATAGTATGAGACATATCTGTTAGGGTCGAGATGGTGGTTGTGTACCATAGCCATTTTTATTTCTTTGTATTATGTTTATTAAAAATTATATAAAATACTAATGATATATTAGATATGTAGAGAAGTTTTGACGGGTCTAAAGTGGAGTTTTACAATTGTTTTACCATAAGTAAATTCTATACTTTCGTTCTGATCCATTTTAAGCTCAACCAGAATGTTTCCGATATATTTCTTGCTCACAGGTACATAGTGTGGCTTGTCATAGTTAACAGTGACTACATCTCCATCCTTTCCATCTATATGAACGGTTCTCAGGAGGGGCACATAACTGTCTCCTACCCTTTGATAGGATATGATGCCGGTATACAGAAATATGTTGTAAAACCCCGCATGTATATCCGCAGGGAATGGGAATAATTTATCTTTCACATACGTCCATTTATTGGTGCTCATCCCCAAAATGTAGGCTAAATTACCAACGGTCTTAATACCCCCCTCAGCTGCTCCTGAGATTTGTACGCGTTTGTGAATAGAGTTGTAGTTCAATAGTATTTCAATATTGTTCTAGATTAGGAGGCTGTTCAACTCAGAGACTAGCCTCTCTACAGTTCTATATAACCCTTTTTTAATCTTTATCAGCAATGGGGGTTCCGAATTTGTTTTGCAATGAATATCGCAGTCCTTATCCTTGATATTATACCAACTGCGGGGGTAAGTAATCTCGCTGAGACCTACTTCCCAGGCCTCTGATAACTCTATAGGCTTTGGAAAATTGGTTGTATAATTTGAACTTTGGTTATTCCTTTATATATGTGCAGACGCATTACTGGGGAGAGTCAGGTAAAATCCAGCGTGTTCCATGATGCACTCCTGTGTACACTCGAATGATGTTGTTTTTATCCTGCCTGAGGGTTTAAGTTAACCCCCGCGGCCTCCACCACATCGTCTTCTAATACCCAACTGTTGAACTTTAGCGGCCAGTTTTTCCAACGGACCAACACCCATTTTTTACCCTTTTCTCTCTTTTGATCCAGAATCTCCTCCACGTGAAATACTTTGTCTTTACCCAGCTTTACCTTCTGGAGTTCCTTCTCATAAAAGGAGCCCTCTATAAGGTCCCCATCATAATCTTTTAACTTGTAGACAAGGGGTATGCGTGGTAGACATTCGGTAACTGTGAACAGCTCATCGCTGTAACCTTGCTCATATTTTTTGTCGAAAACACTCCTCAACTTGGATATACGTACCAAGTCCCACAATGTGAATTTAAACAAATCTTATGGTGAAGGGGGAACAAACCATACAGATTTTTAAAGACTTGAAAATAATTTTCAGAAGAGACCTCGGAGGGCTTCATCCGTATACTTTTATGGTAGCTGTGGTTATAACCCTTTACTAAATCTCGAACTATATCCAGATATCTGCGTGTGTTGTGAGCCGTAAAGTATTTCCACATTCGTTCTTTCAAAGTGCGGTTAAAGCGCTCAATAACTGAAGCTTTCAAATCCGAACCTGTAGCAAAATGTACGATATTGTGCTTCTTCATGAGTTTCTGAAAAGACTGATTAAAAAATTCTTTACCGCCGTCCGTCTGCACTTTCTTGGGTGCTCCTCCTTCCTTCAAGATAGAGTCAAAGGCCGAGTCACCTCTGCCCCACTCTTATTTTTTAAGACCCTTACAAATGCTATTTTAGAGAAAATATCTATAACCGTTAGCATGTATCGATTTCCATCGTTTTTATTGGCAAGGGCCTGCCTGAAACTGGGACCGGGGGTGAGTAGAAAAAACTATATTTTGTGAAAAAAAAATTCAAACAGGTTTATGCAGAGTGTAAGCATCCTGCTCTGCTAACCATTCATTCACTTGAGCATCGCCTAACCTGCTACCTGTTTCTTCGGCTATAGCTCTCTGGAACCTCTCCTTCCCCCCATAAGACCCTGGGTTAGAGGGGGTATAATAAATGTTTTTCATCATCTGCTCCGCCATCCTTCTTGCCTCTCTGATGTACAATAACATTAATGAGCCCCTTTCAAATAACGAGATCATTTCATTTTCTTTTTGCTTTATTAATAAATTTGTTCCAAGTATTACGTATCCATACAATTCAGGATACATAGCAGGATGTTAGGACCCGTTTTCTCAATGATCCATGCATGTAAGATCTGGTATACCTGGCTTACATTTACAGGCTTATATCGCTGAATTTTTAAGACACAAACATCCGTTATATAAGTATATAAACAACAAATATGATACATGTTACAATTAAATGATGGTTCAAACAAATAAAGTAAAATCTTAGACAAGGCTGTTTCTAGTTCTTCGGAATCATCCCCAAGACGGGCTACCAGTTGTGACCACTGTAGAGTCTCCCCCGTATGTCTTACGTGACTCATGATTTGTTCCATTTTTAGCACACGCCTGGCATTAACCCCTGTATTGCTGGCTGTGTAGAGCGATACATTGTTCACTTTATTCTCATTAATTTGGTGCATAACATTTGTAAATTCTCTCAAAATAAATGTTTTATTTATTCTCTCCAACATCGTATGCATACTTTTACCCATTGCTTTATATCTAAATCAAAAAATATATACGGTTACTCGGTCTCTTGGGGTTTATTGAGACAGAAAGTCACCACATCGGCCACCATAGCTTCCTTGTATTTGTTGTTGTCCACCATGGCGGTCCTGATTTCTTTGAGTTTCTCATGGATGAACGTAACCTCCTTCAGTTCGTGTAGGAATGCCTCGGTTACACCGTAAACCCTGGGAATAGACGGCTCAAGACGTATATACTCGCCAATCACCACATCTAAAAGTGTGGCTACAGAGGCCTTGATGGTGTTTACAAAAATAGTACTGACCGCCCCATCAAACACATCCTCAGGCTGTGGACATGTTAGAGGTGTCGGGAGGGTTGCCTGGGGGGCATAGAGAGGAGGACTGTGAGGCATAGTCCTCAGGGTCTGGCACCCATAACGTATCGGAGTCCTGATATGGGATATGAATTTCCATGGTATATGATGAAATGAAGAACCAGGGGCTTTAGGGGCGCCCCTTTTATTGTTGAACCACTCCTATGGCATCGGGGCGTGGTTATCGGAACAGCCGCGTACTTAGTTTTCTTCAGAGGATGACCCTTCTGTGGATGAACCTTCTTGGGGTTCATTTGAATCATAATCCTTGGGATTCGTATATATTACGCACTTCCTTAGCTGAACAATACTCTGCCGGCATTGGCTCTGTACAAAAAGAGCACCCACTAACTCTAACATTCTCAATTCCATTATATCCCAACTTTTAAAAGGAATAAGCATACGTAACCTAAAATCCCCAGTCAGTCCACCATCACTGATGTTACCTTTGCGGATTTTCTCGTTGCTGATATAGAACTCCACGCAGCCACATGGTCGTCCATTCTTTCTTTGTATTTTCACCCAATGAAATATTCTTCCTGATGAGTCAGGGGCACCTTCCCAACGGGTCTCGTAGCCCGTGAACATGCTATAACCCTTTGTGATAACTCTCAGTTCGGGGCACACCACCTTGCGAAACACTTGCCAGTCTTCAAGCCTGTAGTCCACTTCTAAAGTCTGGTCTGTATATTCTTCTCCTTCGGCTACGGTATAGAGCTTCACACTACAGGCCGGGTAATCAAACAGATAACCCCATAGTTGTCCGTTAGACATCAACACTTGATCTTTCAGCTCAGTTGCGGGAGGTATTTGGGTTCTATACATATTTAGAAAACGCTTTTTTGGCGCATCGTATATTGTTGCTTTATACGCCGTCCTTTCTCTATGTTTTAACCGAGGTCCTGCTTCAGTTGTCACGGTCATCAGGTGTGTGTCGTTGATCACAAAATCCATGTTTAATTTCTATAGTGTTCTGGGCTTTATCTCTGAGTTTGCGGGTAGTGTCGACAGCCCGCTACTTATAGTGTGGCTGCCTAATACCCCGGACAATTACTGTTTCAGAAACACATCCCCCAGTTCAAAGAGGTCACTTCAATCACCTTGACAGCTTTAATGTAAACACAGGCTTTACCCTTCCGGACAGGACGTATGGGCATAAGCACTCACTCGAGCTTGCTCCCAGCCTACAGACAGAAACTAAAACAGGAAACGCCCGTGCTCAGGCCTGTTCAACGCTGGTCTGACCAATCTGATTCCACGCTTGAAGATTGCTTCGAGCACGTGGACTGGGATATGTTCCGGATAGCATCAGACAACAACATTGATGTATACGCTGATTCAGTGAGCGAGTTTATTAGCAAGTGCATTGGTGATGTTGTACCCACAGCAACTATTAAAACCTTCCCCAACCAGAAACCGTGGTTGATGGCAGCATTCGCGCAAACGGGAAAGCGCGAACCACTGCTTTTAACCAGGGTAAGGCGACCGGAAACATGACTGAATACAAACAGTGTAGCTATTCCCTCTGCAAGGCAATCAAACAAGCAAAGCGTCAGTATAGAGACAAGAGGAATGTGGTAGGGTCTACAGTCAATCACGGACTACAAAAAGAAAACCAGCCCCGTTGCGGATCACGATGTCCTGCTCCCAGACAAACTAAACAACTTCTTTGCTCGCTTTGAGGACAATACAGTGCCACCGACACGGCCCGCTACCAAAACCTGCGGGCTCACCTTCACTGCAGCCAACGTGAGTAAAACATTTAAGCGTGTTAACCCTCGCAAGGCTGCCGGCACAGATGGCATCCCTGGCCGTGTCCTCAGAGCATGCGCAAACCAGCTGACTGGTGTGTTTACGGACATATTTAATCAATCCTTATCCCAGTCTGCTGTTCCCACATGCTTCAAGAGGGCCACCATTGTTCCTGTTCCCAAGAAAGCTACGGTAACTGAGCTAAATAACTATCGCCCCGTACTACTCACTTCCGTCATCATGAAGTGCTTTGAGAGACTAGTCAAGGATCATATCACCTCCATCCTACCAGACACCCTAGACCCACTCCAATTTGCTTACCGTCCCAATAGGTCCACAGACGACGCAATGGCAATCACACTGCACACTGCCCTAACCCATCTGGACAAGAGGAATACCTATGTAAGAATGCTGTTCATTGACTCAGCTCAACATTTAACACCATAGTAGCCTCCAAACTCGTCATTAAGCTCGAGACCCTGGGTCTCGACCCAGCCCTGTGCAACTGGGTCCTGGACTTCCTGAAGGGCCAGCCCCAGGTTGTGAGGGTAGGAAACAACATCTCCACCCCGCTGATCCTCAACACTGGGGCCCCACAAGGGTGTGTTCTCAGCCCTCTCCTGTACTCCCTGTTCACCCATGACTGCATGGCCAAGCACGCCTCCAACTCAATCATCAAGTTTGCTGAGGACACTACAGTCGTAGGCTTGATTACAAACAACGACGAGACGGTCTGCAGGGAGGAGGTGAGGGCCCTCGGAGTGTGGTGTCAGGAAAATAACCTAAGGAGATGATCGTGGACTTCAGGAAACAGCAGAGGGAGCACCCCCCCTATCCACATCGACGGGACTGTAGTGGAGAAGGTGGAAAGTTTTAAGTTCCTCGGCGTACACATCACGGACAAACTGAAATTGTCCACCCACACAGACAGCGTGGTGACCTCAGGAGGCTGAAGAAATTCGGCTTGTCACCAAAAACACTCACAAACTTCTACAGATGCACAATCGAGAGCATCCTGTTGGGCTGTATCACCTCCTGGTACGGCAACTGCTCCACCCACAACTGTAAGGCTCTCCAGAGGGTAGTGAGGACTGCACCACGCATTACCGGGGGTAAACTACCTGCCCTCCAGGACACCTACACCACCTGATGTCACAGGAAGGCCAAAAAAATCATCAAGGACAACAACCACCCGAGCCACTGCCTGTTCACCCCACTATCATCCATAAGGCGAGGTCAGTACAGGTGCATCAAAGCTGGGACCGAGAGACTGAAAAACAGCTTCTATCTCAAGGCCATCAGACTGTTAAACAGCCATCACTATCATTGAGTGGCTGCTGCCAACATACTGACTTAAATCTCAAGCCACTTTAAATAATAGAAAATTGGATGTAACAAATGTATCACTAGCCACTTTTAAAAAAATTATATAATGTTTACATATCCGACATTACTCATATCAAATGTATACACTGTACTCTAAACCATCTACTGAATCTTGCCTATGCCGTTCGGCCATCGACTCAAATCTCTAGCCACTTTAATAATTAAAAAGTGGATGTAATAAATGTATCACTAGCCACTTTAAACGATGCCACTTATATAATGTTTACATATCCTACATTACTCATCTCATATGTACAGTGGGGCAAAAAAGTATTTAGTCAGCCACCAATTGTGCAAGTTCTCTCACTTAAAAAGATGAGAGAGGCCTGTAATTTTCATCATAGGTACACTTCAACTATGACAGACAAAATGAGGAAAAAAAATCCAGAAAATCACATTGTAGGATTTTTAATGAATTTATTTGCAAATTATGGTGGAAAATAAGTATTTGGTCA
>QNTS01004994.1:68290-78902 GCA_003317085.1 Hucho hucho
TGACCAAATACTTATTTTCCACCATAATTTGCAAATAAATTCATTAAAAATCCTACAATGTGATTTTCTGGATTTTTTTTCTTCATTTTGTCTGTCATAGTTGAAGTGTACCTATGATGAAAATTACAGGCCTCTCATCTTTTTAAGTGAGAGAACTTGCACAATTGGTGGCTGACTAAATACTTTTTTTCCCCACTGTATATACTGTACTCCTTACCATCTACTGCATCTTGCCTATGCCGGTCAGCCATCGCTCATCCATATATTTATATGTACATACTCATATTAATTCCTTTACACTTGTGTGTATAAGGTAGTTGTGAAATTGTTAGTTTACTTGCTAGATACTACTGCATGGTCGGAACTGGAAGCACAAGCATTTCGCTACACTCGCATTAACATCTGCTAACCATGTTAACGTGACAAATAACATTGGATTTGATTTGATTCCACAGTTTTATGACTTTAAGACAGGTCATAAATACCTGGTAGAAACTTCCCTGCAGCATCGAGGGAGAGAGAACAAAGACCTAATCCCCAAAATGCGAGAACTAAACACTATTTCTATTTTTGAGAATGTGGGAACGGTCCCTGGATGCTTAAGGGACAGTTATGACAAGTGTGTTTTATTTGGTGATCTCATGAAGGACAGGAAACACACATAACTGTATCTCTTAAAGTGTACATTTTCCAGTGTCAGGTTTACATCTAAATATTGTGAAACGTATGTAAATAAACCTGAAACTATTTGTGAAAAGACGTAATGTGATGTTAACCTTCTAAATGAGAGTATGGGTTTTTATATAAAGTTAACCAAATCAATGTCCACGCCCATGTGAGCATAGACATTAGGTTGGCGTCATGGAACCGCCCTTTTCTACTCCAAAGTATAAAACCACCCGTGATAAAATTTGCATTTCATGCCTAAGAGACCCACGGTAAAACGGACATCTTGAATGGTTAAGAAGTCAGAGAACACCGGGACAGAGTCCCCATCTTGGAGTGGTTACAATTCTATATATATATATTGGCTTAGCCCACAAGGTACTTTTCTACCATTGTTAGTAACCAATATCTACTGTTTGTTATGTAATTCTGTGTGATTATTTAGTTAGTTAGTAAATAAATAATTAAGCCAATTTGTATATCGCTGATTCATGATTTTGGCTAGGGTTCGTGCAGATATCCAAGAGTTTGCGGCGTTCAGTAATGAGAATTGAGGTAATAATAATAATTCATTAATAGAAGACTAATTGATCAGATATTAAAATATCTGAAGAGTTATATTCGGAAAATTATAACTTTGTAATCAAAACATTTTCCGTGGTGCCCCGACTTCCAAGTTAATTAATGTTGACATGATTAGTTTAATCAATCAGTCAATCTGCGGGGGCACCGGTTAGTCTAGGTAATTGGAGTCGGGCCTGGCCGTGCAGTCATGAGGCCTTTCTAATCGACCTGGCCCGGGTATCCTGGAAGGATATTGACCTCATCCCGTCAGTAGAGGATGCCTGGTTGCTCTTTAAAAGTGCTTTCCTCACCATCTTAAATAAGCATGCCCCATTCAAAAAAATTGAGAACTAAGAACAGATATAGCCCTTGGTTCACCCCAGACTTGACTGCCCTTGACCAGCAAAAAACCATCCTGTGGTGTTCTGCATGAGCATTGAACAGCCCCGCGATATGCAACTTTTCAGGGAAGTCAGAAACAAATATACACAGTCAGTTAGGAAAGCTAAGGCTAGCTTTTTAAAACAGAAATTTGCATCCTGTAGCACTAATTCCAAAAAGTTTTGGGACACTGTAAAGTCAATGGAGAATAAGAGCACCTCCTCCCAGCCGCCCACTGCACTGAGGATAGGAACACTGTCACCACCGATAAATCTACGATAATCAATCATTTCAATAAGCATTTTTCTACGGCTGGCCATGCTTTCCACCTGGCTAGCCCTACCCCGGCCAACAGCTCTGCACCCCCTGCAGTAACTTGACCAAGCCCCCCCCCTGCTTCTCCTTCACCCAAATCCAGACAGCTGATGTTCTGAAAGAGCTGCAAAATCTGGATCCCTACAAATCAGCTGGGCTAGACAATTTGGACCCTCTCTTTCTAAAACCCCTATTACTAGCCTGTTCCATCTCTCGCATCGTCTGAGATCCCCAAAGTTTGGAAAGCTGCCGCGGTCATCCCCCTCTTCAAAGGGGGAAACACTCTAGACCCAAGCTGTTATAGACCTATATCCATCCTGCCCTGCCTCTCTAAAATCTTTGAAAGCCAAACAGATCACCGACCATTTCGAATCCCACCGTACCTTCTCCACTATGCAGTCTAGTTTCCGAGCTGGTTATGCACCTCAGCCATGCTCAAGGTCCGAAATGATATCATAACCACCATCGCTGTGCAGCCATCTTCATCGACCTGGCCAAGGCTTTCGACTCTGTCAATCACCGCATTCTTATTGGCAGACTCAATAGCCTTGGGTTCTCAAATTACTGCCTCGCCTGGTTCACCAACTACTTCTCAGATAGAGTTCAGTGTGTCAAATCGGAGGGCCTGTTGTCTGGACCTCTGACAGTCTCTATGGGGGTGCCACAGGGTTCAATTCTCGGGCAGACTCTTTTCTCTGTATATATCAATGATGTCGCTCTTGCTGCTGGTGATTCTCTGAACCACCTCTACGCAGACGACACCATTCTGTATACATCTGGCCCTTCTTTGGGCACTTTGTTAAAAAACCTCAGAACGAGCTTCAATGCCATACAACACTCCTACCGTGGCCTCCAACTGCTTTTAAATGCTAGTAAAACGAAATGCATGCTCTTCAACCGATTGCTGCCCGCACCCGCCAACCCGACTACTTTCACTACTCTGGACGGTTCTGACTTAGAATATGTGGACAACTACAAATACCTAGGTGTCTGGTTAGACTGTTATCTCTCCTTCCAGACTCACATTAAGCATCTCCAAACCAAAATTAAACCTAGAATCGGCTTCCTATTTTGCAACAAAGCCCCCTTCACTCATGATGCCAAACATGCCCTCATAAAACTGACTATCCTACCGATCCTTGACTTTGGCGATGTCATTTACAAAATAGCCTCCAACACTCCACTCAGCAAACTGGATGTAGTCTATCACAGTGCCATCCGTTTTGTCACCAAAGCCCCATATACTACCCACCACTGCAACCTGTATGCTCTCCTTGGCTGGCCCTCGCTACATATTCATTGCCAAACCCACTGGCTCCAGGTCATCTATAAGTCTTTGCCAGGTAAAGCCCTGCCTTACGTCAGCTCACTGCTCACCATAGCAACACCCACCCGTAGCACGCGCTCCAGCAGGTACATTTCACTGGTCATCCCCAAGGCCAACATCTTCCTTTGGCCGCCTTTGCTTCCAGTTCTCTGCTGCCAATGACTGGAGTCTTATATCTCCCTCTCTAACTTTAAGCATCAGCTGTCAGAGCAGCTTACCGATCACTGTACCTGTACACAGACAATCTCTAAATAGCACACCCAACTACCTCATCCCCATATTGTTATTTATATTTTCGCTCTTTTGCACCCCAGTATCTCTACTTACACATCATCTGCACATGTATCACTCCAGTGTTAATGCTAATTATTTCGCCTCTATGGCCTATTTATTGCCTTACCTCCCTAATCTTCACATTTGCACACACTGTACATAGATTTTTCTGTTGTGTTATTGACTGTATGCTTGTTTATCCCATGTGTAACTCGGTGTTGTTGTTTTTATTGCACTGCTTTGCTTTATCTTGGGCAGGTCGCAGTTGTAAATGAGAACTTGTTCTCAACTGGCCTGGGTAAATAAAGGTGATTATTATTATTTTTTTAAATGAGTGAACAGAGAGTACGGGGGGGCTGAGCGCGTACCCCTGAGGGGCCCCTGTGTTGAGGATCAGCGTGCCTAATTTGTTGTTACCTACCCTTACCACCAGGGAGCGGCCCACAGGAAGTCCAGGATCCAGTTGCAGAGGGAGGTGTTTAGTCCCAGGGTCCTTAGCTAATTGATGAACTTTGAGGGCACTATGGTGTTGAACGCTGAGCTGTAGTCAATGAATGGCATTCTCACATAGGTGTTCCTTTTGTCCAGGTGGGAAAGGGCAGTGTGGAGTGCAATAGAGATTGCATCATCTGGGGATCTGTTGGGGCGGTATGCAAATTGGAGTGGGTCTAGGGTTTCTGGAATAATGGTGTTGATTTGAGCCATGACCAGCCTTTCAAAGCACTTCATGGCTACAGACGTGAGTGCTACGGGTCGGTAATCATTTAGGCAGGTTACCTTAGTGTTCTTGGGCACAGGGAATATGGTGGTCTGCTTTAAACATGTTGGTATTACAGACTTGGACAGAGAAGGGTTGAAAATGTCAGTGAAGACACTTGCCAGCTGGTCAGAGCATGCTTGGAGTACAAGTCCTGGTAATCCGTCTGGCACTGCGGCCTTGTGAATGTTGACCTGTTTTAAGGTCTTACTCACATCGACTGCAGAGAGCGTGATCACACAGTCTTTCAGAACAGCTGGTGCTCTCATGCATGGTTTGGTGTTATTTGTCTCGAAGCGAGCATAGAAGTAGTTTAGCTCATCTGGTAGGCTCATGTCACTGTGCAGCTCTTCCCTTTGTAGTCTGTAATGGTTTGCACACCCTGTCACATCCGTAGAACACCAGAGCCAGTGTAGTATGATTCGTTCTGAGTCCTGTATTGACGCTTTGCCTGTTTGATGGTTCGTCGGAGGGAATAGCGGGATTTCTTATAAGCTTCCGGGTTAGAGTCCCGCTCCTTGAAATCGGCAACTCTAGCCTTTAGCTCAGTGCGGATGTTGCCTGCAATCCATGGCTTCTGGTTGGGGTATGTACTTACTGTCACTGTGGGGACGACGTCATTGATGCACTTATTGATGAAGCCAATAAGTCCTTCTCAATGCCATCAGAGGAATGCCAGAACATATTCCAGTCTGTACTTGCAAAACATTTTCATGTCTCTCCAGAGATGTTCGATCAGGTTCAAGTCCGGTCTCTAGCTGGGCCACTCAAAGACATTCAAAGACTTGTCCCAAAGCCACTCCTGCATTGTCTTGGCTGTTTCCTTAGGGTCGTTGTCCTGTTGGAAGGTGAACCTCGCCCCAGTCTGAGGTCCTGAGCGCTCTGGATCAGGTTTTCATCAAGGATCTCTCTGTACTTTGCTCCGTTAATCTTTTCCTTGATCCTGACTAGTCTCCCAGTCCTTGCCGCTAAAAAACATCCCCACAGCATAATGCTGCCACCACCATGATTCACCGTAGGGATGGTGCCAGGTTTCCTCCAGATGTGACGCTTGGCATTCAGGCCAAATAGTTCCATCTTGGTTTCATCAGACCAGAGAATCTTGTTTCTCATGATCTGAGAGTCCTTTAGATGCCTTTTGGCAAACTCCAAGCGGGCTATCATGTGCCTTTTACCTAGGAGTGGCTTCCGTCTGGCCACTCTACCATAAAGGCCTAATTGTGCTGCAGACATGGTTCGGGACAGTAGACACGGTTCTCCTTCTGGAAGGTTCTCCCTGACCAAAGCCCTTCACCCCTGATTGCTCAGTTTGGCTGGGCGGCCAGCTCTAGGAAGAGTTTTGGTTCTAAACTTCATCCATTTAACAATGGTGGAGGCCACTGTGTTCTTGGGGACGTTCAATGCCGCAGACATTTTTTGGTACCCTTACCCAGACAATTCCTTCTACCTCATGGCTTGGTTTTTGCTCTAACATGCAATGTCAACTGTGGGACCTTATATAGACAGGTGTGTGCTTTTCCAAGTCATGTCCAATCAATTGAATTTACCACAGTTGGATTCCAATCAAGTTGTAGAAACCTCTCAAGGATGATCAATGGAAACAGGATGCCCTGAGCTCAATTTCGAGTCTCATAGTAAAGGGTCTGAATACTTATGTAAATAAAGTATTTCTGTTTTTGCTTTGTCCTTATGGGGTATTGTGTGTAGTGTCATGACGTTGGCCCTCTTTGGGGATAGAGAGCACCATCCCCCTCTCTCTCCCATCTCTCTCTCCCTCCATCCCCCTCCCTTACACCCAGGTTCTCGCCCTGCAGTATACACAGAGGGTTTCATAGGGAGAACAAAGGAATTTCTGCCACATCACAGAACTTGAGAAATGAACAATATCCATGTTCTGGAGAATGTATACACGGTCGGTGAAGAATCCAGCTACGACCAGTCCAATTCGTTTAATGTTTGTGAACCTCATAAGAGACGATACAGCCACATTACCATAACCCCGTTTATACAAGAGTCTCAGTTGTGAGACTTGCATCTAATTGTTGTATAAAATTTATGAGTTACGATGAAACTATTTGTAAAATGATGGAATGTGATTTTAAACTGTTTAATGAAAGAGAATCCAATTCCCTTTAAAGAGTAACTAAGCCATAGGCCCGCCCCATGAGCACAGACAGTGATCTGGCGTCATGGGACGGCTCTTTTCTACTGTTACGAATATAACCCCCACCTGAAGGAATCATCTTCAGACCAAGCTTACCTCGATCAGCGAGAGGGCTAAGGGTTGATTGGAGACCAGTACCTCTATCACAGAGGGAACTAAGGTTGGAGTAGAGACCACAAATGTTTTTTGAATTCTTAACCATACCACGTGGTTAAACTCTGAGACTATCGATCCGACAGAATAAGAGCAACTCTTCGACACTAGTTAATAGTCTGCAGCTAGAAATTATGTCGACCAGAATGCGACAACCGCCAAAACATCTATTTCTTAATGGTACTCTGAAGTACCCATTCTAACCACGAAAGACTTATTGGAAGAGAGAGAGAGGCGGATGAACTTTCCAACGACACACTGAACGTAAATATATATTGATTGCAATTGTTCCCGAATGAGTGAGCGTTCATGTGCAAAGGATTAGCATTTCAATTAATATAATTATCAACTGTGTAGTGACTCATTTGTGTAATTCCCGCCTTTCTCAATCCACACCCACTTCCCTTTGTCCATCAAGCCGCCATACCGGCTAAGCCCAGTAGGGAACATCCCCTATCGTTTCCTTGTAACCATATCTACGTTTACTGTTTGTTTATGCATTTCTGTGATTATTTAGTTAGATAATAAATTAGTGATTTAAGACAATTGGTGTATAGATGATTCATAGTAAAGACTGGGTTCGTGCAGATAACCAACAATTTACGAGGTTTGGAATGAGACTAACGTGAGGTAAATAATAATTCATTAATGAGAAGACTAATTGATCAGATATTAAAATATCTGAAAAGTTATATTAGGAAAATTATAACTTTATATTAGGAAAATTATAATTTTCCTTGGTGCCCCGACTTCCTAGTTAATTACATTTACGTGATTAGTTTATCACATAATAATAATTACAGAGAATTGATTTGATAAAATAACAGTCTTCACTTTAATGATGCCAAAGACACGACAGGATTTTTTAAAAATCCATTTTAGAATAAGTCTGTAATGTAACAAAATGTGGATAAAGTCAAGGGTTCTGAGTACTTTCCAAAGGCACTGTATGTAAATGGAAAATTGTTTGTTTTTGGAGCAGGTCTGTACTGTACAGCTGATTATTGACAAGTGGATATACGTTTACAGTGAGTGTACAGCATGTGTACCAGATGGCTAACATGTCATCACACAACGATATCAACTTCCCTATGAGCCCAAAAGGACACGTAAGTTTCTTGCTCCAAAGTTACGGTTGGCTTCAGTGTGATCCCAAACTGCCACCCATGTGGTCCCAAACTGTTCACACCCCTCTTGTTGGCAGAGAGAAAAACAAGCATTTTTCAAACTAATGTCCTGCAATTCTACACATTATGCCATGGAGCGAAGATAACATTTTGCAGTTTTAAAGCTAATGTCCTGCAATTCTGCACATTGTCCATGTCTTTTGTGTGTTCAGTGGGCATTGGAGTCCCAGAGGACTGCTATCACCAGAAGAAGAGACGGGAACAGGCTGAGACTGACAGGTCCAAACCTTCTGCTCTTCCACAGTTATGCAATAGTCCGTTTCAATATGCAACATAGCAGGGAGTCTCTGTTTTTACTGTCATAAATAAAATGCTATTTTATATCAGCAACGTCTACTATAGCATTCCCGTTCTTGGACAGCCAACCGGACAGCCATAAAATCTGGTTTTGGTTGTCGCTCATTTGTGTCTTCCATTCCCAAGCCGGAAGAGAGTTGGCAAACCAACCAATCAAGGGGAGATCTGTTATACAGTCCAACCAATCAGACAGGAGGGATGGCCTGGTGTTGCACTCCTAAATGATGAGGTAATGTGTGAAGTATCGAAGGGGGGGATGAGGAGGAGGAGGAGGAGGATGTACGGTAAAAGTAAGAAACATAAAACATGTTCTATCCCCCTTCCTCCTTTCCCCACGGCGGTAGAATAACAAAATTGTTGAAGACAACGCAGACCAAGCCCCAGCCCCAGCCCAGCCCAACCTCCCCATACAGTTAATTTTGAAGTAAAGTACAGTGGCTTGCAAAAGTATTCACCCCCTTGGCATTTTTTCTATTTTGTTGCCTGAGAGGTGTTGGGTTTGCGCCATGACCAAAAAGCTCAATTTTAGTCTGATCTGACCAGAGTACCTTCTTACATATATTTGGGGAGTCTCCCACATTCCTTTTGGGGAACACCAAACGTGTTTGCTTATTTTTTTCTTTAAGCAATGACTTTTTTCTGGCCACTCTTCCGTAAAGCCAGGGTTATCTTTCAGGGTTATCTTTGGTCTCTTTGTTGCCTCTCTGATTAATGCCCTCCTTGCCTGGTCTGTGAGTTTTGATGGGCGGCCCTCTCTTGACAGGTTTGTTGTGGTTCTTTCCTTTTTTTAATAATGGATTTAATGGTGCTCCGTGGGATGTTCAAAGTTTCAGATTTTTTTATAATCCAACCCTGATCTGTACTTCTCCACAACTTTGTCCCTGACCTGTTTGGAGAGCTCCTTGGTCTTCATAGTGCCGCTTGCTTGGTGGTGCCCCTTGCTTAGTGGTGTTGCAGACTCTGGGGCCTTTCAGAACAGGTGTATATATACTGAGATCATGTGACAGATCATGTGACAATTAGATTGCACACAGGTGGACTTTATTTAACTAATTATGTGACTTCTGAAGGTAATTAGTTGCACCAGATCTTATTTAGGGGCTTTATAGCAAAGGGGGTGAATACATATACACGCACCACTTTTCTGTTTTACTTTTTTTTAAATTATTTTAAACAAGTAATTTTTTTCATTTCACGTCACCAATTTGGACTATTTTGTGTATGTTCATTACATGAAATCCAAATAAAAATCCATTTAAATTACAGGTTGTAACGCAACAAAATAGGAAAAACGCCAAGGGGGATGAATACTTTTGCAAGGCACTGTACATCAGCATCCACTGTTACACGACCATTCAATGGGAATAGATGATTCAATGAAAAGGGTTCTCACTATTTTTGTACATTATGTGGAAACCATGGATTGGAATCAGAAGATGGGCATATGTTTGGCATGGTTCACGATGACGATGGTGATGATAGTGATGATGGTAATGGTGATGATGATTTTAATTTTTTTATTTCACCTTTATTTAACCAGGTAGGCAAGTTGAGAACAAGTTCTCATTTACAACTGGGACCTGGCCAAGATAAAGCAAAGCAGTTCGACACACAACAACACAGAGGTACACATGGAGTAAAACAAACACACAGTCAATAATACAGTATAAAAACAAATCAATATACAATGTGTGCAAATGAGGTAAGATAAGGAAGGTAAGGAAATAAATAGGCCATGGTGGCAAAGTAATTACAATATAGCATTTAAACACTGGAATGGTAGATGTGCGGTAGATGTGCAGTAGATGAATGTGCAATGTAGAAAGACTGGGGTGCAAAGGAGCAAGATAAATAAATAAATACGGTAGGGGATGAGGTAGTTGGTTGGGCTATTTACAGATGGGCTAAATACAGGAGAGAGAATAAAGTAGACGGCATCGGTCAAAGTTTGATTGATGACTTTTTTATGGCCCCCGTAGGGGGTGTGTACCCCCCCCCCGTTTCTTGACTGATAGTGTGTGTACATCTGTCCCTTTGAAGATGTGTCTTTGATTACATTAATGCAGTCAAGAAGCGGTCAAGCTGATTGAAATGGCCTCTTTGAGGTCATTTCAACCCCCACCACCACCCCCCCATGTTGGAGGGAGTGCTTATGGGCATACGTCCTGTCCAGGCCTGTGTTTACAAACGGTCAAGGTGATTGAGGGGGCCTTTTTGAACTGTGGAATGTGTTTCTGAAACAGTAATGGTCCGGGGTATTAGACAGACGGCCTATAAAGAGTGGACTGTGGACAGTACCCGCTAACTCAGAGATAAAGCCCAGACCCCTAAAGAAGAAATTAAACATGGCTCCAAGACCAATTTTAGGTGTATTGTGTTCAGGATGTCAAGAACCCGATGACAAAACCATAGAGGCCATTATTTGTGATGCCCCGGATTGTTTTAATGGATTGCTGGATATGAGTGAAGGCCATATGGGTTACATTTTCCACCCAGAGGATTCAACCGTGAAGATTTTCACAAACACA
>QNTS01004995.1:30276-46867 GCA_003317085.1 Hucho hucho
TGTGTCAGTGCAGTGTATTCTGTGTCAGTGCAGTGTATTCTGTGTATTTCTATGTGACCTCCAGCGACGCGCCAGATGGCTTACCCTCTGTTGTGGCTTGTTGCTTCTACTGAATAAGCTGATATCAAAAGTCTCTTATGTCCACTGAATGCTCAATCACTAATGTACCGTTAGTTCACCCTCCACTAATCTCTGCCCTAAAGGCAGGGGTTGAGAGAGAGAGAGAGAGAAAAAGAGAGAGACAGAGACAGAGAGAGGGAGAGAGAAATCAAGTAGCCAGAAATATAAATCCAAATTAATTGTTTCTCTGACCAGCTAGCTTTTGTAATTGAAATAATATGTCTGTGTAGAGGTGAGTGCAGAATATAATTCACAAAGACATGTAAACCATCCACAGTAGCATGACGTTTTACGGGTTGAATGAATGTCATATAAAGGGGGAAATCCATAAGAAAATGAATTAACATGACCATTCAAAAGGCTTTGTGTGGCAGTGATACATTATGTAGGATAAATGCCTTTGTATTTCTGTGCAAAAAATGTGATCGCTCTGAATGGTAGTCAGTCTCTACAATCAACATTCAATGTCATCATTAGCTCAGGCTACTCTGAAAGAGCGCTCAGTTCTGCTCTGATTCCACCTCAACCGAATTTGAAAATCACATTGCTACACTGGGAACTAAAACCCAAATGCTTTGCTGAAAAATATAGAGTTTTAAAATCCAATGACTTAATTCGATACTATAGGTCTAAATTAACTTTGAAATAGCAAAATATCACATTGCTCCCTCTATCCCATATCACTACAGAACACTGAGAAATGTAGGACATTACATTTCAGCTAAATAAGTCCAATGAATGGTAGGCCTAAGTATCTACTTGTTTATTTATGTATTTATTCTGTAGATAGTGATACCTATAGCCCAGGTTATTCCTCTGACCGACTCAAGTGGATTGCCGATTGAGCAGAAATCAGAACACGATAAGAGAGGATAGACTATTATAATTGTAACAACGCGTTAAACACCGCTTTGCCACTATGTCTTTGGAATAATTGCGCCACCTGTAGAAAAGTGATGCTTTAAACAGCATGCGACTGGCAAGTAATGTCTACCGACAGATCTAACGGTTTGTGTCCGTCTGTGCCCGCGGGAACGCAGGGTCTTATGCATATACGCTAAATATAAACAAGCCATGCATCACAACCGACGATCCAAACATAATGGAAGGCATGGATTGAATATTTGTCAAATAATAACTTTATCCACATATTGGTACATGTTTTAAATGAACCAACTGTGCTGCAATTAGATCGCATAATATAAGGGAAACACATCGAACACGTCTGTTTCCACAGGATAGCCTAGTTACCTTATTGACGGCTATGTTTAAGAACTGCCGTCAATCGCAAAGAAAAGCAGGAGCCGTGCGATTTTTCCAATCACAGACAACGGGTCTGGTTTCTACTAAAGCAGTATCCACGGTACACTCCCCGGCTTTGTCCCCGCTTCTGCCACCGGGATAGCGGAGAAAGAAGTGGAATATCCGTGCGCAATAGATCCATGATTATTCACACTTAAGAAACCATTTACAAAACCGAATAGTGTAGGGAAACACCCTACACGGAAAAAAATAACTGATTCAAATTAAAGATGTGGAACACCAGGAGCTTCGTGCACTGCATCTGTCGCGCAGTCAGGTTTCTCTCAACTGATGCGTGGAGGCTGTGTGCGTGTGAGGTAGGCTACACATGGACTGAATGTCTGGACCACCCCCAAACGCCCCACTCTCTCTCTCTCTCTCTCTCTCTCTCTCTCTCTCTCTCTCTCACTCACTCACAGTGGGCTGTGCCTGTTGTTTATTTGGATTAGGGTACGAGATTATTTCAGAAACTAGAGGAGATATTTGCTTTTCAAATACGATGTTAAGATGTTAAGTATATAGTATGTATAGCTGGAAGTAGAGGACTAAGCATTGTTGTTCACTAGTTTACTCAATCAGGGGAGGGGTGGTAGGGTTAGAAAGTAATAAAGGAAAATATATTTTAAACAAATATGTGTATATATGTATATGTATATGTAAATGTATTTATATGTTTGTATGTATGTGTATATGTATTTATATGTTTGTATGTATGTGTATATGTATGTATTTATATGTGTATGTATATGTGTGTATGTATGTATGTATGTATGTATGTATGTATGTATGTATGTATGTATGTATGTATGTATGTATGTATGTATGTATGTATATAAACAAATCAAAATACATTTTATATTTGAGATTCTTCAAATAGCCACCCTTTGCCTTGATGACAGCTTTGCACACTCTTGGCTTTCTCTCAACCAGCTTCATGAGGTAATCAACTGGAATGCATTTCATGCATTGCTAAAAGTTAATTTGTGGAATTTCTTTCCTTCTTAATGCGAAAAGCAGCCAACAAGTGCTCAGCATATGTGGGAACTCCTTCAAGACTGTTGGAAAAGCATTCCAGGTGAAGCTGGTTGAGAGAATGCGAAGAGTGTGCAAAGCTGTCATCAAGGCAAAGGGTGGCTATTTGAAGAATCTAAAATCTAAAATAGTCTCAATGTCAACAGTCAAGGGGCGACTCCGGGATACTGGGCCTTCTAGGTAGAGTTGCAAAGAAAAAGCCATATCTCAGACTGACCAATAAAAATAAAAGATTAGGATGGGCAAAAGAACACAGACACTGGACAGAGGAACTCTGCCCAGAAGTCCAGCATCCCGGAGTCGCCTCTTTTCTGTTGACGTTGAGACTGGTGTTGAGACGTTGAGACTTGCGGGTACTATTTAATGAAGCTGCCAGTTGAGGACTTGTGAGACGTTTGTTTCTCAAACTAGACATTCTAATGTACTTGTCCTCTTGCTCAGTTGTGCACCGGGGTCTCCCACTCCTCTTTCTATTCTGGTTAGAGCCAGTTTGTGCTGTTCTGTGAAGGGAGTAGGACACAGCCGTTTCCAGATACAACATTAATGTCTACACTATTTCTGATCATTTTCATGTTATTTTAATGAACAAAGAAATGTGCTTTTCTTTCAAAAACAAGGACATTTCTAAGTGACCCCCCAAAAAAATTTGAACGGTAGTGTATATATATATATATATATATATTAGCAAAAAAAATATTTGGGGGATTGGAAGTGATGCAGACAATTGCATTGATGGAAGCTACAATCTATCTATTTTAAAGCTGATCTACCCCTATATAAAAAAAAAAGATAAGATGTTAACATCGTATTTTAATATTTTGTATTTAATTGTATATGGTACTTCTGATGCATGGATCCCCACAGTGACTTGCCATACTAGCATTTTGTTTAGTGTGCCATCTTATTTATGCAATACAAAAACATGTTTGGCTGTTTCTGTTTGTGACTGGCACTCAATTAACATACAATTGTTTCCTAAATATGGAGGCAAATGGTTTAGTTGAATCTTTGACTTACATCCATTTACAGACACAATGACCCCTGCAACTCTCACTCATTACAGAGGGCTAAAATGCATCTGATAGGTTACATCTGCCCCAATAGCCTGGGTGTCAGTCTGTTTCTGCTCTCTTGCCAACTCCGTGGAATTGTCACGCCAAACAGGCAAAAGCACAAACACATCTGTGTCCAGGCTACTGCCTCTTAGCCAAATGGTAGCTGGTAATTTCAGGTCACCAGGAATCTGACCTTTGAGATGTACTTTAAATCCAAGTCACTGAAAAATAGGTAGTCCTAAAGCTTTTCATATTGGTGGATATGGGTTTGGATTTTGAGCTGTAGCAGAAGTGTAAACGTTTCTCCTCAAACCGGGCTGGCGTCAGCACTATACCGCCTAGAGCAACGCATCTCCGAGAGGGAGTCTCTCTAGGGGATTAACAACCCAGATATTGATAGGAGAGTGGGTGGGCTCATAATAAACATGAAAGGAGCCAGTGTCACCTCTGAGATCAGTTCAGGATACACAAGACGGGATGTTAAATAGAACATAACCCAAATTATTTTCACTCTGCAATATCGTATGGCTAACAGTCACACCCACTCACACTGCATGTAAACTACACACACACACATGTGCATACACACAGGCAAACACATACTTAAATGCACGCATGCACGCACACACACACACACACAGGCTATATAATATGCCAACACTCTCAAGGGCATGATAATTGTCTGTATCGTTAAGAAAAGTCTTCACACCCCTTGACTTTTGACACATTTTGTTGTGTTACAAAGTGGGATACAAACGTGTTGAATTGTAATTTTCGGTCAACAATCTACCCAAAATACTTACAAAAGAAAAATCCTAACATTTATGGAAAATGTATGAAAAATAACACTGATATGTCTTAATTAGATAACACATATTAGAATCACCTTTGGCAGCGATTGCAGCTGTGAGCCTTTTTCGGTAAGTCTCTAAGAGCTTGGCACACCTGGATTGTACAATATTTGCCCATTATTGTTTTCAAAATTCTTCAAGCTCTGTCAAGTTGGTTGTTGATCATTACTAGAAAGCCATTTTCAAGTCTCTTGCCATAGATTTTCAAGCTGACTTAAGACAAAACTGTAACTAGGCTACTAGGCTGTCTTGGTAAGCAACTCAAGTAAAACATGTGGCCTTTTGTTGTAGGTTTTTGTACTGCTGAAAGGGGAACTCCTCTTCCAGTGTCTGTTGGACAGCAGACTGAACCAGGTTTTCCTCTAGGATTTTGACTGTGCTTAGCTTTATTCCTTTTATTTTTTCCTAAAACTCCCTTGCCAATGACAAGCATACCCATAACATGATGCAGCCACCGCCATGCTAGAAAATATGAAGAATGGCACTCAGTCCTGTGTTGTGTTGGATTTGACCCAAACATAATTCTTTGTAGTCAGGACAAAAAGTTAATTTCTTTGCCACATTTTTTTCAGTATTACTTAAGTGCCTTGTTGCAAACATGATGCATGTTTTGGAATAGTTCCTTCTTTTCACTCTGTCATTTAGGTTAGTATTGCAGAGTCACTACAATGTTGTTTATCCATCCTCAGTTTTCTCATATCACAGCCATTCAACTCTGTAACTGTTTTAAAATCACCATTGGTCTCATGGTGAAATCTCTGAGTGGTTTCCTTCCTCTACGAAAACTGAGTTATGAAGGACGCCTGCATCTTTGTAGTGACTGGGTGTAATTAATAACTTCACCATGCTCAAAAGGATATTCAATGTCTCTTTTTTTTATATTTGTACACATCTACTAATCGGTTCCCTTCTTTGCAAGGCATTGAAAAACCTCCCTGATCTTTGTGGTTAAATCTGTGATTGAAATGCACTACTCGATTGAGGGACCTTACAGATAATTGTATGTGTGGGGTACAGAAAGCTTCCATTTGGCTCATTCATCCCCCCCCTCCCCAGGTCATTGCTGTAAATGAGAATGTGTTCTCAGTCAACTTACCTGGTAATATAAGGGTTCATTAATGAAATCAAAGAGATGTGTCAGGAATCAAGGTAAGACCCAAGTGCAGACTGTGTGAAGTAACAATGTTTATTGTAACCACAGGGGCAGGCAAACGACAGGTCAAGGCAGGCAGGGTTCGATAATCCAGAGCAGAGGCCAAGGTACAGGACAGCAGGCAGGCTCAGGCGCAGGTGAGGCAGAGGTCGATAATCCAGAGCTGGAGCAAAGGTACAGGATGGCAGGAAGGCTCAGGGTCAGAGACAGGCGAGGGTCAGGACAGGCAAAGGTCAAAAACCAGGAGGACAAGAAAAAGAGAGACTAGGGAAAACCAGGAGCTGAGACAAAACGTTGGTAGGCTTGAACAAACAAGACGAACTGGCAACAGACAAACAGACAGCACAGGTATAAATACAAGGGGGATAATGGGGAAGATGGGCAACACCTGGAGGGAGGTGGAGCCAAGCACAAGGACATGTGAAACAGATCAGGGCGTGACAAGATGGGGGCATTCAAAAATCATGTTAACCAATATTATTGAACATGTGATTTAACAAGCACATTTTTACTCCTGGATTTATTTATGCTTGCCATAACAAAGGGCTTGAATACTTATTGGCTGAAGACATTTCAGCTTTGATTTTTTTTATTAATTCCAACAACTTTCAACAAACAAAATTCCACTTTGACATTATGGGGTATTGTGTGTAGATCAGTGACTCAAACGGGGGAAAGAAGGAGTGTGAATGCTTTCTGAAGGCAGTGTATGTTTCGTAATATTTGTGGTGGTTAAGCGCGGAGGGTTAGTATCCCAGGTAGTGTGGATAGCCTATGTCTAGTGGCCACATTGACACTCATTATAAATCTTGTGAGCAGCATAATGCCAAGATGGTAAATGGTGATTTATGCAGGTTTTTCTGCCTATTATCTTGAGTTGAGCTTCCTACTTGTCTCATGTTGGGTTTTGGTCAGTGTTGTGTAGCCTATCTGATGTTTTATGGAAGACTGCCCTGTGAAAAGGAACAACCACACTCTTGTCAAACATTGGAATCTTAAACTCTGCCCTCATGGTGACATTCCTGACAGTCTTTTCAAAATAGTTTGGCCTTTGCTTTCCTCCATATATCACTGTCTGTCTGTCTGTCTGTCTGTCTGTCCCTCCATCTAGCTGTTTTTTGACTGGGCAAAAAACATCATTTGAGGCCATCACCTCTTAAATGTTCTCACAAAAACAATTAGCCAAATAAAACCATTTGTCATTGAAGGAAAAATTATTTTCCGAACCAAAGAAACCCTGTTCGTGTTGGCTAAACAAATCTTATACTTCACATGCCAGAATGGGCAGATGGATTGCGAGATAAAGAGAGAGAGAGAATGGCAGCTAAAAAAAATCAGAAAATGACTGAAAATGTTTTTGAGAGGTATCCTGTCATCAAAGGCTGAAGAGTTTAACTCCAAAATGAAACTCACAGTGTGAAAAGCATGGGGGAGTATACAGAGATTATATCCTCCTTAATGAAACAGAGAATGTGAAAAACATGGAGGAATATTCTGAGAATTTATCCTCCTTTTTATTGAATTAGAGGTATTATTAGGCAATTACTGTTTGGAATGCATTTGTTGAAAATTCAATAAACAGAGATTTGAAAAGAAGAGGTACTAATCATTATACTGTCATTAGCGATATCTGTATGATACTTGATTCTTTTCTCCTCAGTATTTAATATTGCCTTGAATGTTTTTAAATCACTAGTACTAGTCCACTCTTTTAACCTTTGAGCTGTATTAACAACAAAACTTTTACAAATGGCAATCAACTGCACACCCGCCCATTGGGTTATCAACTGCACACCCACCCATTGGGTTATCAACTGCACACCCACCCATTAGGTTAACAACTGCACACCCACCCATTGGGTTATCAACTGCACACCCACCCATTGGGTTATAAACTGCACACCCACCCATTGGGTTATCAACTGCACACCCACCCATTGGGTTATCAACTGCACACCCACCCATTGGGTTATCAACTGCACACTAACCCATTGGGTTATCAACTGCACACTAACCCATTGGGTTATCAACTGCACACTAACCCATTGGGTTAGATGTATCACTGTGGCTTCAACTCCTCAAAATTATCAGACAAGGTGACATATCGCTATGTTCACTGTTGTAGTAATAACCTTTGCATAAATTATACAACCTGCTGGCCATGATCCCCGCCTGGGTTATCCACAAATCAATCCCCCCATTAAACCCTACAGGTTTCATGGCATTTCTCTCCATGTCTATGTTCACAATGTTGTGTGGTTTTACTTTGGTTGATGCTTCCTGTGTTAGATGTGGTATTGTTCTAACCTTGGAGATGAAAGGCTCTTGGATGTGTTTACTGTGGTGCTTTTGGGAGGCCATTGTTGTTGTGGACAACCAGTCCTGATTCTCTAGCCCGTCTCCAGAGCCCCATGTCAATAAGCCCAGCTTGTGAAGCCATGTCAGGGGAGACATCCCCTTATTGGAAGGCTAGCATCTGCTGCAGTGCGATAGCCTCGTTATCGGCAAACATTATTTAGCTTGAACATGTTTTAAAAGGATGGGGCGCCACGGGATGAAACGACACACTAACTGATTGTTGTTGTTTTCTTCTTTTTTCTCCTCTTTCCCCCATGCTGTTAGAAGCACTTGGCGACAGTTTAGCGAGTCGTTTTACGTCTGGGAGTTTCATTCACAGCTTGAACATGGCACACAAGGATTTGGAGAGATTTGCTTTAGTCTTGTTTGTGAAAGGAAGGGGGAAACAGAGAGTGAGGGAGGGAAGGATCACCTGAAACTTGAGTGAGGGGAAAACAGAGAGTGAGGGAGGGAAGGATTACCTGAAACCTTTGTGAAGAAATACAGATGAAATACAGTATTTAATAACTTTTTACCCCAGCGCAGCGGAAGACTAATGGGTAAATTTAAACAAACTGCAGATGTGTCACACTTCCAGACATTAAGTCACCCTTTTTACGTCCTTAGTTCAGGAAAGTATCATTAGAAATATATGTTACAATTACAACTCTTAAATGTAATCTAAAATGTAATCTATGTAATCCCTGAAATAATTATTTATCATGAGAGGGCCATAAACAATAATTAGTAATGCTGCATACTCAAAGAAAGGTTAAAATCTCACCTTTCTGGTCATTTTTTTGTAAATTGTCGAGGTGTAGTCACTTCTGAGGACACAAGCTCAAGCACACAGTACAAATATGATAAAAATATGAAATATTTTATACGACGTATTTCCTATTCAACAAAACGAATAAGGCTTGAAATAACTTATTGTGTATACAACAAATCTATGGTGTCCATAAGCCAAAATGTCTGTTGGAACCGGTACCAGACCCACACAGGTCGTTAAACAGGGGACTTTACATCTAAGAGGTAAATTAAGTATACATCCCCCTTATACAAATCACAATTTATTTGTCACATGCTTCATAAACATCAGGTGTAGACTAACAGTGAAATTCTTACTTACGGGCCGTTCCCAAAAATTCTGAGAAAAATAGAAAAATTATAGAAAAATAATAACACAGGGAATAAATCCACAACAAGTAATGATAATGTGACAATATACACAGGGTACCAGTACTGAGTTGATGTGCAGGGGTACGAGGTAATTGAGGTAGATACAGTACCAGTCAAAAGTTTGGACACAACAACTCATTTAAGGATTTTTCTTAATTTTAACTATTTTCTACATTGTAGACTAATAGTGAAGACATCAAAACTATGAAATAACACACATGGAATCATGTAGTAACCAAAAAAAGTGTTAAACAAATAAAAATATATGCTTCACAGAGTTCAAGTAACAGAGACATCTCAACATCAACTGTTCAGAGGAGACTGCATGAATCAGGCCTTCATGGTCGAATTGCTCCAAAGAAACCACTACTAAAGGACACCAATTAGAAGAGACTTGCTTGGGCCAAGAAACACGAGCAATGGACATTAGACCGGTGTAATTCAGATAGATAAAACAGTAGCAGCAGCGTATGTGAGGAGTCAAAAGAGTTAGTGCAAAAAGGGTCAATGCTGATAGCCTGTGTAGCTATTGCTTAACTATTTAACTAACTATTTAGCAGTCTTATGGCTTGGGGGTAGAAGCTGTTTAGGATCCTGTTGGTTCTAGACTTGGTGCTTTGGTGCCGCTTGCGGTGCGGTAGCAGAGAGAACAGTCTATGATTTGGGTGGCTGGAGTATGACTATTTTTAGGGCTTTCCCTTATATAGTATGACATTTACTTATACATGGTTTGTGAAGCATCTATGTTTGCCTTATCAAATCAAATTTATTTATAAAGCCCTTCTTACATCAGCTGTTGTCACAGAGTGCTGTACAGAAACCCAGCCTAAAACCCCAAACAGCAAGCAATGCAGGTGTAAAAGCACGAGGAGACTTATCAATGGTTAATAAGGGCTTATAAGATGTTCTTTGAATAATTCACAAAATATCATATACTGAACAGGGATTGGCTCATGTCTGTAAATAACAATGTTTGGTTCCTTCAGTCTCTGCTGAATATGTACTTGACCTGGAACATCTCTCATATCCACACACTGACAGGCTTCCACCGGTAATACTGTAAGCCCCTTAGACTGCTTGAAATTCCAACTAGGCCTTTGCCCTTGGGATCTTCCTTGTACACTAAACCCACAGAGCTTTGCATGTCACCCTGCTGCACAGTCGTCACTGTCAAAGGTCTCTCAAATCAAATACACTGCATATCCTCCTCTACACATGCTTATGACTGGGTTGGATTCTGTGTCTTGATGAACGACTTTGTAGTCTTGACAAAAATATGGGACTCTACTTCCATCTGTGAAAATATTTCAAATTGTGTGTGTGTGTGTGTGTGTGAGTGAGCCCGTTTCAGCTGAACCACTACAAATGCTGTTGATGAATGCTATCGCTGATAGGAACATGTCTTGGCCACCTTAAGAGAATTATTGGATTCCTGCTTTTGTTGTCCTGCACAGCTGTAATTTCCACTCAAGTATAGGTGAGCACCATTGTGAGGCAGAAGGCAATGACAAGATGAAACTATCCAGGTCGATAAAGGAAGAGGTGAGTGGCTCTTGTCAGGTGACAGAGGGATATTGGTTGGGGGTTAAAACCTTTTTGTTCAATGGAGCCAGACCATGGTGAATAGACAACCTAGATACCACTGGACTGAATCATACATAAGGACTCTAATTGCTTTTAAAGTGTTATGGTTAAGGCAAGGTCAAGTTAAAACAAGATATGTAGCGTACATTTGAACTAATATGCCGTTTGGTTTCTTTTCATTTAACTATGTAAATATTCTTTGATTGATTCCATGATTGCCTACCTTCTTGCGGAGAAAGATGAATGTTCAAACTCAACCTGGTCTCCATTAAATATAGTCACAACACAACACTAAACAATACATTAATTGCACTATAACGGTGACAAACGGTGCCCACAAACTATTAGGGCCTACATAAAGCTGTTCTAACAGCAAAGTCCCAACAGCAGTTCCAACACCTTACCACTGCTACACCTGGCTATCAGCGGAGCCTTGTCTGGCAGCAAAACAGTTCATTCAGACTCATTTACTGCCTTTTAAAAAAACATTGCTGATATGGCTGAATTGCTTAAACAAATGTGGTTTCTACCGACAATTAACATGTACAAACTATGGCATAAGGGGACGACAAGCGGATAAAAGGCAATCCCTAATTTCGATTAAGACATTATTGAGCGAGCTAGGATGGTCGTAGTAAATATAACTATTTGTTCAGCACTTCTGAAATGTACACGACAGAATTCAGAACATGGGCCACTCTTGCAGTGTTCTCCCTGTACACCAAGTCAGAACCGTAGGATAAATAAAAGGGGCACATAAGCAGACAATGAAAGCTCTTACAATATTCGATGATTACATTTCTATAGAACAGGTTACAGGCTACATGTGCACCACCAAGTCAGAACTTTAGGTGAAGTTAAGAGGGGAAAATAGACCAAATTATTAGGTGGTGAGGCACTTGGGCTACTAACAGCTTACTACACAACATACACTTAGTATTACTTTCTTAGCTACAGTATACATATCTCCCTGGCGTATTACATCATTATTGCAGCAGCATACAAGACATTTTTGGACTTACCTTGTAGTGCTGTGCTCACTTCAACAGGAAGGTGGCACGGCGGTCCTTCATGGACAAATTTGGTTATCAAACTTTGTCATCAAAGTCTGGCATTCTCCGGATTTATGGTGCTTTCAAGACAACTGGGAACTCTGAAAAAAGGTTGAATCATGATGACGTCAGTGATCTTCAGGTCGTAGCTCTAGAAAGAGGCCCAAGTTCCAGATTTACAATTCCAAGTTGGATGACCGTTGAAAACGTATTTTCCCAGTCAGAGCTGAGTTCCCAGTTGTCTTGAAAGCACCATAAATCCATAGAATGCCACTGAAGTCAGATTTCACAGTTCCTAGTTTAACAGTTGCTTTGAGCACAGAACAAATCATGCGTCATTGACAGCATGGCCAATGTTGAATGCTATTAATTCTAAACTTGGAAAAGAGACCCTTAATCCCAGATTTAGGACCACACAGCCATTCAACTGAATAGCAGGCTAGTGATAACTTTTTTTTATGATTGCAGTTAGCCACTGAATCCTTCTAAACCTTTCATTGTTGAATTTTCGATTTTCAACTTGTCATGTAATGTTTATGTCCAATGGCCAATGAGCACCAATATGTTTTATCTATAATTTCTCTTCATTATTCACAAAGCTTCCGTATGCTCTTACAGTATGCACGTTCAAATGAAGTAACGCCATTTTGACAGGTGTCGTCAAGGTTACACCTACCGTAAAATAACTATCTCTATATCAATCAAATTTATTTATAAAGCCCTTCTTACATAAGCTGATGTCACAGAGTGCTATACAGAAACCCAGCCTAAAACCCCAAACAGCAAGCAATGCAGGTGTAAAAGCACAGCGGTTAGGAAAAACTCCCTAGAAAGGCCAGAACCTAGGAAGAAACCTAGAGAGGAACCAGGCTGTGAGGGGTTGCCAGTCCTCTTCTGGCTGTGCCGGGTACAGATTATAACAGAACATGGCCAAGATTTAAAAATGTTCATAGATGACCAGCAGGGTCAAATAATAATAATCACAGTGGTTGTCGAGGGTGCACTTCACCACGCCATTACCAGTAGTCACTATCTCTATATCACTTCACCATTCCATTACCAGCAGTCACTATCTCTATATCACTTCCTCACTCCATTACCAGTAGTCACTATCTCTATATCACTTCACCATTCCATTACCAGCAGTCACTATGTCTATATAACTTCACCACTCCATTAATAGCAGTCACTATCTCTATATTACTTCCTCACTCCATTACCAGCAGACACTATCTCTATATCACTTCACCACTCCATTACCAGCAGTCACTATCTGTATATCACTTCCTCACTCCATTACCTGCAGTGACTATCTCTATATCACTTCACCACTCCATTACCAGCAGTCACTATGTCTATATCACTTCACCACTCCATTACCAGCAGTCACTATCTCTATATCACTTCACCACTCCATTACCAGCAGTCACTATCTCTATATCACTTCACCACTCCATTACCAGTAGTCACTATGTCTATATCACTTCACCACGCCATTCCCAGCTGTCACTATCTCTATATCACTTCACCACTCCATTGCCCAGCAGTCACTATCTCTATATCACTTCACCACTCCATTACCAACAGTCACTATCTCTATATCACTTCACCACTCCATTACCAACAGTCACTATCTCTATATCACTTCACCACTCCATTACCAGCAGTCACTATCACCATATCACTTCCTCACTCTATTAACACCCTGCATCCCACTGCTGGCTTGCTTCTGAAGCTAAGCAAAGTTGGGCCTGGTCAGTCCCTGGATGGGAGACTAGATGCTGCTGTAAGTGGTGTTGGAAGGCCAGTAGGAGGCACTCTTTCCCCAGTGCAGTGATTTTCAGATTTTTTGGATGGGATGTTAAACCAGTGACCTGACTCTCTGTGGTCACTAAAGATCCCATGGCACTTATCGTAGGGGTGTTAACCCCGGTGTTCTGGATAAATTCCCAATCTGGCCCTCATACCATCATGGTCACCTAATCATCCCCAGCTTACAATTGGCTCATACATCCCCTCTCCCCTGTAACTATTCCCCAGGTCTTTGCTCTAAATGAGAATGTGTTCTCAGTCAACTTACCTGGTAAAATAAATACAAAATACCAGCAGTTTAGGTACAGGAAATAACATCTGGACAGGGAGATGCACGGGACATGCTGCCACAGTGAGGACAACATCCTGGTTTTGATTTAGGGCATTTTCACTGCAAAGTTTTTTTTCTGACATTGAAAGTGGTCTAATGTCAAGATGAGTCTATGTCTTACTATACCATCCGCTTGTATTTGTATTTATTATGGATCCCCATTAGTTCCTGCCAAGGCAGCAGATACTCTTCCTGGGGTTTATAATGGATCCCCATTAGTTCCTGCCAAGGCAGCAGCTACTCTTCCTGGGGTTTATTATGGATCCCCATTAGTTCCTGCCAAGGCAGCAGCTTCTCTTCCCGGGGTTTATTATGGATCCACATTAGTTCCTGCCAAGGCAGCAGCTACTCTTCCTGGGGTTTATTATGGATCCCCATTAGTTCCTGCCAAGGCAGCAGCTACTCTTCCTGGTGTCCAGCAAAATTAAGGCAGTTATACAATTTTAAAAACATTATAATACATTAACAACAGATTTCACAACACATTAAGTGTGTGCCCTCAGGCCACTACTCTACTACTACATATCTAGAATAGAAAATCCATGTGTACGTGTGTGTAGAGTGTGTAAGTTATTGTCTGTTTGTATGCATGTGTCTGTGCCTGTGTTTGTGTTGCTTCACAGTCCCCGCTGTTCCATAATTGCATCAGTTACCTGATGTGGAATAGAGTTCCATTAGTCATGGCTTTATGTAGTACTGTGCACCTCCTATAGTCTGTTCTGGACTTGGAGACTGTGAAGAGACCTCTGGTGCATGTCTTGTGGGGTATGCATGGGTGTCTGAGCTGTGCGCCAGTAGTTTAAACAGACAGCTCGGTGCATTCAACATGTCAATACCTCTCACAAATACAAGTAGTGATGAAGTCAGTCTCTCCTCCACTTTTAGCCAGGAGAGATTGACATGCATATTACTAATGTTAGCTCTCTGGGTACACAAAACTAGGGCCTGTAGGACAGACTTCTCCCCATCTTAGCTTCTGTATCAATATGTTTTGACCATGACAGTTTACAATCCAGGGTAACTCCAAGAAGTGTAGTCACCTCAACATGCTCAATTTCCACATTATTCATTTCAATATTTAGTTGTTGACCTAGCTACTGTATGCCTTAATCCCAATTCAATCATATAAATCTGAAGAATAGGATTCTGAAATGATACAAATTAGATGTACTTAAAATAATAATCTATTTAACAGATCGGGTGGGATATGATATCAACTCATCAGACCACTGATGACCACTGAAAAGTTCTGACAAACTGATTTCGCAGTGAACTATTATTTTCAATTCACTCTTTGGCCTGTCCTAAATTCCAAGTATTGTTGGAATGAACGTTCCCTAATTCAGAGCACTGTTGCCAATCAACCTCCCAACCGTCATCATGGAAAGTTAGATGTCCATCCAGATGAGAGCACTTCTTCGTTTGATCAGTCACTGACCCTAGTTCAGTTCACTAGTTCAATACCAGGACAGTCAGTGGGTTATTGTGTGTACGTGGCAGATATCCATCTATCATTCAATCAACATTTACTCCTGTCCATCTGGCTCACTCAACAAGATCCATTTTTCTTCAATTCCATGCTCTGTAACACTCCGACAAGATTTCCCTGGCTTTCAGAGTAGAGTGTCAGAGTGAACTCACCAACGCATCCCTCTCTGGCTTTTCATCATCAGACCTGAGAACACTGTTCGTATGCTCACAGATTTGACAGGTCCTCCCTTCCTGTAAAGGATCATAGTCCCCATCACATGACAAGGCAGTCCCCCACCTCTTTCTCTTTCCCGCTACCCCACCTTACGGAAGCCTCCAGCAGGCTTATAGCCCTCCCTGCCAAATCAAGTCCCCTGGTCCTGAATAAGACAATCTCCCCCACCACTCCCCCCTTAAATTCCCACTAGCAGCCCCTCAGGCTTGGCGACCTGCCCCCCTAATCTCCCTACGTCTCCCGCCTCCTACTCCCATGTGCCAACTACAGATTTCGGACAGTCGAGTGTACGACTTTTATCAGCATGTTCTCCAAAAAATGGGCAACGAACAAATGGGCACTCTCAATCAGTGTGTTTACACTAAGTTTGGACTGACTGACTGACTAGCTGGTTGACTGACTGACTGGCGGACTGACGAGCTGGTTGACTGACTGACTGACTGACTGGCTGACTGACTGAGTGACTAGCTGTTTGACATCCTGACTAGCTGGCTGACTGACTGACTAGCTGGCTGTCTGACTAGTTGGCTGGCTGACTGACTGACTAGCTGTTTGACTTACTGACTAGCTGGCTGACCGACTGCCTAGCTGGCTGACTGACGGACTAGCTGGCTTTCTAGCTGGCTGACTAGCTGACTGACTGATGGGTTGTCAGCAGACAGAACATGGAAGCTGAGCTCACAGTAATAAACTCATACATGCAGCACACTCTGCACCATGCAGTTTAAACCAGTAGAAAGAGGGTGATGCTTACAAAATGTTGTGACAGACCAGGGTTCGAGCCCAGGGCTCCTGTGCGCCGTAAACCTATGTTAGCCTGTTGAGCTTAAAACAAGGCATTAGCTAAATGTGACAGAGACTTCTGTCTTATCTGAGATAGAGGACATTTCCCCCATTCACCACAGAGATGAGGACATTTCCCCCATTCACCACAGAGATAGAGGACATTCCCCCCATTCACCACAGAGATAGAGGACATTCCCCCCATTCACCACAGAGATTCACAAACAGGTTTTCACTGATCTGTGTAATGCAGAGTTAGGAAAACAGGTTTTCACTGATCTGTGTAATGCAG
>QNTS01004995.1:54006-66771 GCA_003317085.1 Hucho hucho
GGTCTCACCTGAGAGAGAGGAGGTAGGTAATATACTGGCCATGGTCTCACCTGAGAGAGAGGAGGTAGGTAATATATTAACTTAATGTAATTGTACAGCCTTAGGTTCCCTCAAAATCTGACAGTATACACCAGTATTTTCCTGAGAAATACATGTTTGTGTGATGTAACTGTACCGAATTTAATAGATTTTTCTGGTGGTCCTGGGCCGGAAATTCTGTCAACCACAGAACAAGCTAGAATTGTCATCTACAAATAAAAGACACTATCATGTCAACAATTTGCATATTTAGCTTTAGCTCGCTAACGTTAGCTAGTTGAAATAAAGACATTGGGCATCTTGTGGGGTTTATGTAGTGTAGCTTCAGTACATGATGCTATTGTTAGATTTCTTTGAGTACAAATAAGTCCGAATACAGATAATTTTAGCTAGCTAGCTATGTAGCCTTGTTAGTTAGATTGAAAGTTGAACACACTGAGGTTAGCAGCTAACATAGCTAGCGGGCTAAAAACGCAACCCAACACTTACCTAACGTTACCAGTCCATGAGAACGGTAGACATTTTGGCCTCACTCTTCCACCTTAAAAAATGAACATTTATCAGGTTTCTGGATTTTTTTCATGTATTTTATTAAACTAGGCAAGTCAGTTAAGAACACATTTTTATTTACAACCCTAACCCTCTTATTTACAATGACGGCCTACCCCGGCCAAACCCTAACGACGCTGGGCCAATTGTGCATCGCCCTATGGGACTCCCAAACACGGCCAGTTAAGATACAGCCTGGAATCAAACCAGGGTCTGTAGTGACGCCTCTAGCACTGAGATGAAGTTCCTTAGACCGCTGCGCCACACAGGAGCCCCAAATTAATGGTCATAAGCAGTCTTTTCCTCGCTTCTATTTCTATATTGTTGTGGAGTTTATTCAGATCCAAGAACAGAGAATGATACTAGTTAGCTTCGTCTGCTCTGTTTGTTTTCTGGCGGCTGTAACATTAGGTTGCAAGTGACTTTCACTTCCTCTCCAGCTCAGCAGGGTCATTCTAGTAGACGGGATTAGAGCAAAGACACACCTAGTCCGGAAGACCAGGCCAAGGCAGCTCAGGGCTCAACCCCCTTGTTTTGGTTACAAGTGAAAAAATCTACACAAGAAGTGGGGCGGCATAGGGTCGCCCACGACCTGCGGATTTCAGCTTTAAGGATTGGGCCAAAGACAGGAATTAGTTTGTCCAGTTCAGATGTGTTATTATTCTCGGTAGAATCGGCCTCCATGGTATTTTCAAAACTGCAGAGAAATTCTCAAGTTGCCAAGGTGATATATCACATTTTATTGCACTGCATATTTCATCTCTTGGAATCCAACCTTTTCATTTCACTTCACTCTATAATGTGTCTTTGAATATTAGAGAACTTAGGACAAACAAACACCACGAATTGCTGTGATACGGTACCTGTTACCAGCACTACAGATAAGATCCAATCTTTCATTAAATTAACCCTAAACACTGCAGCAACCCTCCTCTTTCCTTAAATTAGCTCTAAACACTGCAGCAGCCCTCCTCTTCCATTAATTGAACCCTAAACACTGCAGCAACCCTCCTCTTCATGAACCCTAAACACTGCAGCAACCCTCCTCTTCATGAACCCTAAACACTGCAGCAACCCTCCTCTTTATGAAGCCTAAACACTGCAGCAACCCTCCTCTTCATGAACCCTAAACACTGCAGCAACCCTCCTCTTCCATTAATTGAACACTAAACACTGCAGCAACCCTCCTCTTTATGAACCCTAAACATTGCAGTCATCCACCTCTTTCATAAATTCTTTACAGTCTAAGACATTTGGGGTGGGTGGGTGCTATCCTGACATATGGAATTGTTTTATAAGTGTCATACTATAGATCATTTAGCTATTTGATTTAGAATTGTAGGAGCCCTTTAGGTATCAAAAAGTATATTTTAAATTTATTTTTTAAAGTGAGCCTATAAAAACCAGTTGAACAACACATTCATAAATGGCAAAAACTACAGTCAAAAAGTAAATCATAAGAAACCAGATTTGGAAGTGTCTGTCCTAAATCTAGGAGGCTCTGGAAATATATCAGCATATATATTTTTGAAACATATTTAACCCCTTTTTTGGTGTAGGCACAAAACTACCTTCATGCTTGCATTAGTTTTTTTGGTGTAGGCACAAAACTACCTTCATGCTTCCATTAGTTTTTTTTGGTGTAGGCACAAAACTACCTTCATGCTTCCATTAGTTTTTTTGGTGTAGGCACAAAACTACCTTCATGCTTCCATTAGTTTTTTTGATGTAGGCACAAAACTACCTTCATGCTTCCATTAGTTTTTTGGATCCGGTACCGGGTTACCTTCAGAGGAGTCCCGTGACACTTGTGGGGGCAAAATGTAATGAGAATCTCCCCTTTCCACAGCGGGGTCCCGTTAGTTTGTAGGCCAAACGGTTCGGACGCTACCAAACAGATATTGGCACATCAACGGTACCGACTTGATTGTGTTGGTGAGAACATGATCTTGTTGGTGAGAGTCTCATCTTTCCATAGAGGGGTCATACTAGGTTTCTAGGTCACATAATAGTTTCTGGGACGCTAAAGACGTTTTCGTGAGAAAACCGATTTTCAGGATGTCAAACACCGCTCTGCTCTGCCACCTTTCACCATAGATGAGGAAGTGTGACACTGGCGGATGTGGTGGATTGAGACAGATATCTCTAGTTTAAACTGAGGGATTTGGATGGGGATGTTTTTGTTATGTAACTTAGATTGATGCACCGGTGTGTCAATCGACTCTAAGGGGGTTAAATGAACTCTAAACATTGCAGTAACCTTCTACTTCCACAGAAGCCGTTTTGTATCAGAATGCTCATCACATATCAAATCTATATGATGAGGTGCAAAGCTTCCAATTATCAGGAGATGTTTCTCATGTATAGACCAGATGTGGTTTATAGAACCTTTGTGTATTGAACTCCCTGGTCTAGAGTGCCTGTTAGCACGTTTCTAAAGGGAGTGAGTGGGAGTTCTCCTCTCTCTTCACAAACCCTGTAGGAGGGAAGGTACACACACACACACACGCACACACACACACACACACACACACACACACACACACACACACACACACACACACAGGGTGGTGGCTGAGAGCTGTACTATCAAAGTTATTCTTTCTGGGGTCATTCAAAGCCTCTGGGCATTTTCACTGTAGGAATATAGAAGACTATGATACTAGATGGTTATACAACCTCCATGAGGAATACAGTTGGTGAGATGGTTGATGCAGATGTTTCTGTGAGGATAAAGGATAAAGTTATGCAATCTGCCAGAGTCTCATGCAAATAGAAATGCATTTAATTGTGTTCATTTGGTGTGTCTTGGAAACTGCACCTGAAAATAATCAGTTTCCGGATAGTTTTCAGTTTCTGCCCCTGGCAATAACTATCTCAATTATCTATCTACAGATGTAGGATCTTAATTTGATCACCTGTTGCAGGAGAAATTTCTTGCAATGCAGGAAATGTAAAACGTCTAGTGTATTTGAGGTTAAAAAAGGCTTCTGAAGTTTGTAATTTGCACTTTTAAATTTCAGACCTGATTTTTCCTTATGAAATATGTACCAACCCCTACAAAAACGGCCATTGATTATAACCGTCATAATAATTCACATTTTCTGTTGCTACAGGATTATTTTCCTGCTGTAGCAAACTGTCTCAAAGTCATTAAATTAAATATTATTCAGTGTGTCATCAACAATACTGACTGACATATACTTCATTCTTAACTACTTAGCATAATTAGCATAATTACCCATTTGCTCTAGCACTCCAACCTGCTAAAGGTGCAGTCCTTTTTAACAGCGCAGCCCAGTTGGCAGCGACAGCTTGTTTCAACACAGAACATTATTTATGAACAAAGGAGCAGCTTTAGAGATACTGACCTTGTCAACGGGAGTGATGCGAGCGGCATGTTGACTGATGGACTGATGGTGGTGACGTGGCCTGGCATGCCCTCATGGCTGCTGGAGCTCTAGTCTACTCCCAGTGGAGGCTTTATGTGACTGGTTCTACCCAGTAGACCCCCGCTTATCTAGAACCAAAAAATGTGATCATATTACTCCAGTACTAGCCTCTCTACACTGGCTTCCTGTTAAGGCAAGGGCTGATTTCAAGGTTTTACTGCTAACCTACAAAGCGTTACATGGGCTTGCTCCTACCTATCTTTCCGATTTGGTCCTGCCGTACATGCCTACACGTACGCTACAGTCACAAGACGCAGGCCTCCTTACTGTCCCTAGAATTTCTAAGCAAACAGCTGGAGGCAGGGCTTTCTCCTATAGAGCTCCATTTTTATGGAATGGTCTGCCTATCCATGTGAGAGACGCAGACTCGGTCTCAACCTTTAAGTCTTTATTGAAGACTCATCTCTTCAGTAGGTCCTATGATTGAGTGTAGTCTGGCCCAGGAGTGTGAAGGTGAATGGAAAGGCACTGGAGCAACGAACCTCCCTTGCTGCCTGGCCGGTTCCCCTCTCCACTGGGATTCTCTGCCTCTAACCCTATTACAGGGGCTGAGTCACTGGCTTACTGGTGCTTTTCCATGCCGTCCCTGGGGGGGTGCATTGCTTGAGTGGGTTAAGTCCACCCCCCCCCCCCCTTGGGTTGTGCCGTGGTGGAGATCTTGTGGGCTGTACTTGGCCTTGTCTCAGGATGGGAAGTTGGTGGTTGGAGATATTATCCCTCTAGTGGTGTGGGGGCTGTGCTTCGGCAGAGTGGGTGGGGTTATATCCTGCCTGTTTGGCCCTGTCCGGGGGTATCATCGGACGGGGCCACAGTGTCTCCCGACCCCTCCTGTCTCAGCCCCCGGTATTTATGCTGCAGTAGTTTATTTGTCGGGGGGCTAGGGTCCGTCTGTTATATCTGGAGTATTTCTCCTCTCTTATCCAGTGTCCTCTGTGAATTTAAGTATGCTCTTTCTAATTATCTCTCTCTCTCTTTCTTTCTCTCTCGGAGGCCCTGAGCATTAGGACCATTCCTCAAGGCCTACCTGGAAGGATGACTCCTTGATGTCCCCAGTCCACCTGGCCATGCTGCTTCTCCAGATTCAATTGTTCTGCCTGTCCATGTTCTGTTATAATCTGCACCCGGCACAGCCAGAAGAGGACAGGCCCTCCCTCACAGCCTGGTTCCTCTCTAGGTTTCTTCCTAGGTTTGGGCCTTTCTAGGGAGTTTGTTGTTAATTATCTCCCAATCACGCTCCTGCATATATTCCTTCCTTCCCCTCTTTCCCCTGTGCGTGATTGTCAGTGTTCACTGTAGTTTCCCAGTCTGTGTACTGAGGGCTGGTAAATTTTGGTTCTCGTTGTTTCCGGGTTGTTTGTTTCTCCCGTTATTTTTGATCGTGTGGGTAATTGCCTCACCAGCGTGTGTTGTACTATTGACTGGTGGCTTTATTAAATTACCTTTTCACACACATCTCAATCTCCTGCGCCTGACTCCTTTCCACTACGGAACCACTCCATGACATCTGTACAGCACTCTGTGACATCAGCTGATGTAAGAAGGGCTTTATAAATACATTCGATTTGATTTGTGTGGATTACAATGAATGGACATTTTTGCAAGGGTTGATACATTTTTTGTGAGGGAAAATCAAGTCCAACATTTCAAAGTGGCAATTACACTTTTTAAGTGTAATTAAAGAAGCCTTTTTAATTTCTCCTGCAACAGGGTGATCGAATTAAGATCCTACATACAGTATGTATGTGTGTTGGCCTGTATAGAGTTCAGAATATCCTCTGTGAGAGCCAATCACCCAGAGAGATCTTCAGAATGTACTCTGTGAAAGAACAATCACTCTCTGACTGTGCAGCTCTGACATCCCCTCTCATTACAGAACAATCACTCTGACTGCGCAGCTCTGACATCCCCTCTCATTACAGAACAATCACTCTCTGACTGCACAGCTCTGGAGATGACAGGGGAGCAGGAGAACATAGCCATGTGACTAGTTACCTCTCTAGTTACCTCTCTACAACAAAGCTGTCCCCAAAGACTTTTAATTGTCTTCCTTTGCATGTCTTCCATGATCACTGGTCTGGCTGAACTTGGCAGGAGGAAGTAACAAGGTGGAAACCCATCCAGTCATTCCAGCTATGGTAATGAAGGAAAGGAAGACATTCAAATATTGAGACACAGACGTAAGAGTGAAGGATGGATGGATGGATGGAAAATAAAGGGGAATGATCAAATTCAAATTCATGGAGTAAGGAAACATTACAGAAGAACGTAGAATTAGTGAAAACAAAATGCAGACAGAGGCAAAAGTATCCCTGCTTCCATTTTATGGAATCCAATCCAGGAAGGAGGGCAGTTTGTCACTTAGACTGAAGTTGAGATCAGGTCACTGTAATACATCTTTGATAATGGTTACATCTGTACTCTATGAATTAAACACTGTGTGGTTGAGGCACAAACAACAATTACCGCTCCAAATTCCCCCCTTCATCACTTACACTATATCTCAGGGCGACTTACTGCTGAATAAATAAACGCGTCTCTCGTCTCTCCACCCTGATTGGCTTAACAGTAAGTGAAGAGCGAGGAGAAACCCATTCTGACTGATGAGTGAGAAGAATGTTCAGCTCAACAGTTGTATCTACGGTATGTGATGTAGTGCTTCAACCACTGAAGCTCTCCAGGTCTCCACCATCCCAGCTTACCTGAATGGGCTTTCATCCAGTATTTAAAGACTCCCTTTGGTCCCATTCAACACGGTACAACTGCCTTAAACTCACACCAGGTAAAGATGATAGCTTTCATCTGTTGGGATTTTCCTGTTTAATAGGCTGACAGAGAACTTCCTGGTTATTTCCCTCACGGTTATTCCAAAGCTCAGCTGAGTACCTTAGATTGACCTACTGATAGGAGCGCTGGCGTATCATTTCGTCATTGGTGGTATGAGTTACTTTAGCTACATGAAGGTGAACTCCCTCCTGGGAAAGGGACATGTACTAACAGCTGCACTCAGAGAGCTGGTACAGAACAGTCAACTAGATCTGAATTAACGGTGGGAGGAACTAGGAGATGATTACTTTCACCATCTTGGTTTGAATGAAAACGGAAAAGACCACCTGTAACAAACGTACAATATGGCATTGTGGAAAACAGAACAAATCCACCGTTATTTAATAAAAATACATGTCCCACCGTTATTTACAAAAAATGCATGTCCCACTGTTATTTAATAAAAGACATGCCCCACTGTTATTTAATAAAAGCACTCTGCTCCGGTTCACCCAGATGGTTTGGTTATGATCAGTAAGCGATTTCAAATGAATAAGCATGTGGTCATGGTCAAACACAAAATGGACCCATTTAGGTCATTATAACAAACCAGCCATGAGGGACAATGAAGTCATCTCCAACTGTATTGGCTTCTCCTACTTGATGTCCATTGAAGATATTATGTAATATCACATCATAGCGCACTTTGCCCACCACTAATGACTGAATGACAGTGAATGGTCAACCCTTTACTGGATCCCAGTGACTTCTCCCTAGGAGATACTTCCTGCTATTGGTTTCACTCTATATGATGTCACTTCTCCTTCTGCAGCCTCCCGCCATGTGAAGCTCCACTGGAAACAGAGCTTTCCTCTAACCCTACAACTTCAGTGTCTGCCGATCTGAATGAACTGGATGGGATGACAGCAATATGGCAGAGACTCTCGTCAACCTACTGGAAGCTTGGCTGGTTGGAGCCTTCTCCATTTAGTTAGTGTATGCCTATCCGCTCCACGCAGACCTACATATGGGACTGGGTTTAAACCCCGGGGCATCTGTGTGTCACAAGACTGTGTTAGCCCATTGAGCTAGAGACTAGACATTAGCTCTGGAAACTAACGAGGCTTCAGGTCTCAGGCATGTTGACTCATCACTAGAGTGGAGTTTCGTTGAATCACCTCCATCACATAGAAACCACAGTGTTAACAGACAGCTAGTTAAATGTTTGTTTTCCCACCCCAGGTATAAGAAGTGTGAATGTTATTTCCCAGCATACAGTGTGGTTGTTTCGACCTCTGTTTGCACCCCTCGTTGAGCATCCTATGGCATCTGTCGGCTGAAGTGACGATTACGTTTTTAAAAGTGTATAAATCCACAGGGACACAAAGGCTGCAGATTGATCATTGGAATGGATTAGTGAGTGGGGGTGGGGTTCGCTCTGAGGGGATTTGAGGTGATATTGAGTTGCATTGCTGCAGTAGCAAAGCAATTTTTGACAGCAGCTCAGGAGGAATAGCTGTGGGTATGAAAGTGTGGTGATATTTAATTTTCATGAGTGCGATCAGTGCAGCAGAGCAATTAGTGACAGTCGGGTTTCAGCGTATAGAGCCATCGACTCGCTAAGTGAAAAGAGAGTATCAGCAGCAGCACTTGGTACCCATGTGAGCATGCTGTAAAATGTAAACAGAACCTTGTTGACATCTTAGTTTCATTAGTAGACTGGCTCTTTGTTGACATCTTAGTTTCATTAGTAGACTGGTTCTACGTTGACATCTTGTTTCATTAGTAAACTAGGTCTATGTTGACAGCTTAGTTTCGTTAGTAGACTAGGTCTATGTTGACAGCTAAGTCTCATTAGTAGACTGGTTCTACGTTGACATCTTAGTTTCATTAGTAGACTGACTCTTTGTTGACATCTTAGTTTCATTAGTAGACTGACTCTTTGTTGACATCTTGTTTCATTAGTAGACTAGGTCTATGTTGACAGCTTAGTTTCGTTAGTAGACTAGGTCTATGTTGACATCTTAGTTTCATTAGTAGACTGGTTCTTTGTTGACATCTCAGTTTCATTAGTAGACTGGTTCTTTGTTGACATCTTAGTTTCATTAGTAGACTAGGTCTATGTTGACATCTTAGTTTCATTAGTAGACTGACTCTTTGTTGACATCTTAGTTTCATTAGTAGACTGACTCTTTGTTGACATCTTAGTTTCATTAGTAGACTGGCTCTTTGTTGACATCTTAGTTTCATTAGTAGACTGACTCTTTGTTGACATCTTAGTTTCGTTAGTAGACTGGTTCTTTGTTGACATCTTAGTTTCATTAGTAGACTGACTCTTTGTTGACATCTTAGTTTCGTTAGTAGACTGGTTCTTTGTTGACATCTTAGTTTCATTAGTAGACTGACTCTTTGTTGACATCTTAGTTTCATTAGTAGACTAGGTCTATGTTGACAGCTTAGTCTAATTAGTAGACTGGTTCTACGTTGACATCTTAGTTTCATTAGTAGACTGGCTCTTTGTTGACATCTTAGTTTCATTAGTAGACTGACTCTTTGTTAACATCTTAGTTTCATTAGTAGACTGACTCTTTGTTGACATCTTGTTTCATTAGTAGACTGACTCTTTGTTGACATCTTAGTTTCATTAGTAGACTGNGTGTGTTTTGGGTCATTGTCATGCTGGAATACCCATCCACGACCCATTTTCAATGCCCTGGCTGAGGGAAGGAGGTTCTCACCCAAGATTTGACGGTACATGGCCCCGTCCATCGTCCCTTTGATGCGGTGAAGTTGTCCTGTCCCCTTAGCAGAAAAACACCCCCAAAGCATAATGTTTCCACCTCCATGTTTGACAGTGGGCATGGTGTTCTTGGGGTCATAGGCAGCATTCCTCCTCCTCCAAACACGGCGAGTTGAGTTGATGCCAAAGAGCTCCATTTTGGTCTCATCTGACCACAACACATTCACCCAGTTGTCCTCTGAATCATTCAGATGTTCATTGGCAAAACTACCAAATGTTCTCTTGGTGACTATGGTCCCAGCTGCCTTGAGATCATTGACAAGATCCTCACGTGTAGTTCTGGGCTGATTCCTCACCGTTCTCATGATCATTGCAACTCCACGAGGTGAGATCATGCATGGAGCCCAAGGCCGAGGGAGATTGACAGTTCTTTTGTGTTTCTTCCATTTGCAAATAATCGCACCAACTGTTGTCACCTTCTCACCAAGCTGCTTGGCGATGGTCTTGTAGCCCATTCCAGCCTTGTGTAGGTCTACAATCTTGTCCCTGACATCCTTGGAGAGCTCTTTGGTCTTGGCCATGGTGGATTGATTGCTTCTGTGGACAGGTGTCTTTTATATAGGTAACAAGCTGAGATGAGGAGCACTCCCTTTAAGAGTGTGCTCCTAATCTCAGCTCGTTACCTATATAAAAGACACCTGGGAGCCAGAAATCTTTCTGATTGAGAGGGGGTCAAATACTTATTTCCCTCATTAAAATGCAAATAATTTAATAAAAATTTTCACATGCGTTTTTCTGGATTTTTTTGTTGTTATTCTGTCTCTCATTGTTCAAATAAACCTACCATTAAAATTATAGACTGATCATTTCTTTGTCAGTGGGCAAACGTAAATCAGCAGGGGATCAAATACTTTTTTCCCTCACTGTACTTACATTAAGAGATTACGTTGTTTTGGCTTTGCAATTAAAAGTGACAGATGGAAGAAATCCATATCATTCTTCTGACAAACTGTTCTGCTGTGATGAGACGATGCTAGACCATTCCCTAGTAACCATTCCCTAGTAACCATTCCCTAGTAACCATTCCCTAGTACACCATTCCCTAGTGCACCATTCCCTAGTGCACCATTTCCTAGCGCACCATTCCCTAGCGCACCATTTCCTAGCGCACCATTCCCTAGCGCACCATTCCCTAGCACACCATTCCCTAGTAATCATTCCCTAGTACACCATTTCCTAGTGCACCATTCCCTAGTGCACCATTCCCTAGTGCACCATTCCCTAGTGCACCATTCCCTAGTGCACCATTCCCTAGTGCACCATTCCCTAGTACACCATTCCCTAGTACACCATGCCCTAGTACACCATGCCCTAGTACACCATGCCCTAGTACACCATTCCCTAGTACACCATTCCCTAGTAACCATTCCCTAGTAACCATTCCCTAGCGCACCATTCCCTAGTACAGAGCTCTGTACTATGGGCTAAGGAAAAAAAGGTGCTATCTAGAACCTTAAAGGGTTCTTCGGCTGTCCCCATAGGAGAACCCTTTGAGGAACCCTTTTTGGTTCCAAGTAGATCCCTTTTTGGTTCCAAGTAGATCCCTTTTGGGTTCCAAGTAGAACCCTTTTTGGTTCCAAGTAGAACCATTTTGGGTTGTATGTATAATCCGTTCTACAGAGAGTTCTACCGGGAACCAAACAGGGTTTTCCTATGGGGACAGCCAAAGAACCCTTTTGGAACCCTTTTTTCAAAGTGTGGTGAAAAGTAGTGCGCTATGCAGGGAAAAGGGTGCCATTTGGGACTCAACCCATGTGTGCTTGGTGTTGTATGATTCATCTATCGCTCTAGCTCTAGAATGCCAAACACATCATCACTGATAAAACGTATTCTACACAACACTGTACACTGTTCAGGAACAACGAGAGTTTCTCTGTTTGAAAATACTAACACAGTAAATCACATGTCTGATACACAGGACTGGTGTTAGGGACACAGAGAATAAATAGGCTATATTAATACAGAAAGTTCCTTCAGAAAGGATTCGTACCCCTTTACTTATTCCTCATTTTGTTGTGTTAAAGACTGAATTTAAAATTTTTCACAGGTAGTTGGTGTCTGTAAACCAGGGAGACCATGGGTAGTTGGTGTCTGTAAAGCAGGGAGATCGTGGGTAGTTGGTGTCTGTAAAGCAGGGAGACCATGGGTAGTTGGTGTCTGTAAAGCAGGGAGACCATGGGTAGTTGGTGTCTGTAAAGCAGGGAGACCATGGGTAGTTGGTGCCTGTAAAGCAGGGAGACCATGGGTAGTTGGTGTCTGTAAAGCAGGGAGACCATGGGTAGTTTGTGTCTGTAGACTATCCATGGAGAGAGAGAGAGAGAGAGACTAATCTCCTCTTAACTTAATGGAGAGCTATTCACTCTAATCCTGGGCTGGGGGAAGGAAAGGAGAGCGAGAGCGAGAGAAAGAGAGACGGGGAGAGAGGAGAGGAGAGGGGAGATTCAATGCCAGGCCTTTTAACAGAATGACTGAGGGTGTTGGTTTGCTCTGATGAAGGGCTAGAGGATGCTGAAGTAGGTGGCAGCGACTCGGCTGATTGGGTTTCTGGATATTTTTATTGGGATTTATTAGGATCCCGCTAATGGCAACAGCTAGTCTTACTCAGGCAACGAAAAATACATGACAGACAAAATGCTTTACAAATTGACATACATTTAAAAGCATGAACATGTAGTGTGTGTGTGTGTGTGTGTGTGTCTGTGTGTGTCTATCAGTTCCACATTCATGTCAGTGTAGACACCACTCTGACCTGAGATCAGTGTTGTCTTCAACACAGTCTCTGTCCTAAACTTAACCTTTGAGTTGTTTCTGCTTTAAACCTATCCCAAACATTCAAATCAAATTTACATTTTATTAGTCACATGCGCCAATTTACAACAGGTATAGACCTTACAGTGAAATGCTTACTGACCTTAACTATATACAGGGGGTACCGGTACAGAGTCAATGTGGAGGCTATATACAGGGGGCACCGGTACAGAGTCAATGTGGAGGCTATATACAGGGGGTACCGGTACAGAGTCAATGTGGAGGCTATATACAGGGGGTACCGGTACAGAGTCAATGTGGAGGCTATATACAGGGGGTACCGGTACAGAGTCAATGTGGAGGCTATATACAGGGGGTACCGGTACAGAGTCAATGTGGAGGCTTTATACAGGG
>QNTS01004997.1:30197-81024 GCA_003317085.1 Hucho hucho
GCTGCAGTATATCTCCCGAGTTCTGTGCTCAGGTCTTTTGCCGCCAGTTGCTCTCGGTGTATCATACAAAGCGTCAATATGGCAGAGGGAGACATTCATATCATAGATGGAGCCCCATCTGTGCAAAGCCCACCATTCGATCCCATGGAATCTGTTTTTCGTCAATATAGCCACGCAGCACACTGAACATCCCCTGTGCCGTTTCATGCTCGGGAATCGTGAGACAGAACGTTATGTCTGACATGTATAGTGAACAAAAGTCAATGCATGGGCATCTCGGCCCTCACAGCTAACGTTCATTTGGAGAGCATAGGCTGGGGAGTTTTTGAGTCGTTCAGTCAATTTCCTCTTGATTGCTAGCAATCACATACATTATTTGTTTAACAGTGTTATCTGACAAAGGTATTGATGTGAGCTTCTGTGCTGGTGCCTCCCCACACACTGAACATTTTCCTGTGACCCCATTTTTATATCCGGTGACCCCACTTAGGGTCGCGACCCCTCATTTTGGAACAGCTGTGCTAGACGATGCTAGTCTTTATAGAAAACTGCCTGTGTTCTTCTGCCAGCTGGCTTCACTCCCACTGATCTCCCCTGGCATGGGCATGCTAACTACACACTCACTACAACAATTTCCTGGCAACATTCTTTGACCATTATTACCACACTCATGAATCTCTCTCTCTCAAGACTTTTACTTACTTATGCACTCTCTCTCACTCTCAGGTGGAAACACTGAGAAGAGTTCTGCTACAGCCATATATGTGGGTGAGTAGGCTACCACACAGATTACAGGGAGGGAGAGAAGGAGTATAACAGAAAGTAAGTCTGAGTCCTCCTGATGGTTTTGTTTCTCTCTTGTTCCCATTGAATGGAAATCCTAGGTGTAGGTGGTGTGGTAGTAACTGTATTGCTGGTTGCAGCGTTTGGAGTGTTAATGTTTGGGAGAAGGAAATGGTAAGATTGGATGGTCAACCAGTGTTTCCTTGTGGGGAAGGAGGTCTAATGACATCTCTGTTGAATTCCAAACACTTTCTCTCCCTTATGACAGGATGCAGCGGCTTGATCTGTCGCCAACACCAGATGAAGTGGTGCAAATTAATGTTGTGACATGAGCCACACTCCTTAGTGCCCTGACGGACAACCAGCAGCCACGTAGAAAAGACAAAGGTGCATCAGTCTGATGGTGGGGGAACAATGACCTTGGATTGGGCAATAAGTGGACCAAAAATGTGTGGCCCGGACCTCGGTGTCCTCGTGTGGAAAATTAAAATACCTAAAGCACCACCCAAATGGATTAATTGAAGACATATTGATTTATTTAATTAATTAATATCCATAAACCTTTGAGGATAGATTCTAAATTAATATGGAAAGCATATTGATTATATTAAACTACAGTGCATTCGGAAAGTATGCAGACCCCTTGACTTTTTCCACATTTTGTTACAGCCTTAATAAAAAAAAAATCGATTAAATATTTATTTTCCCTTATCAAACTAGACAAAGTACCCCATAATGACAAAGCAAAAACTGATTTTTAGACATTTTTGCAAATAAGAACTGAAATATCAAATTTACATTAAGTATTCAGACCCTTTACTCAGTACATTGTTGAAGCACCTTTGGCGGCGATTACAGCCTCGAGTCTTCTTGGGTATGACGCTACAAGCTTGGCACAACTGTATTTGGGGAGTTTCTCCCATTCTTCTCTGCAGATCCTCAAGCTCTGTCAGGTTGAATGGGGAGCGTCGCTACACAGCTATTTTCAGGTCTCTCCAGAGATGTTCGATCGGGATCAAGTCCGGGCTCTGGCTGGGCCACTCAAGGATATTCAGAGACTTGTCCCAAAGCCACTCCTGCGTTGTCTTGGCTGTGCGCTTAGGGTCGTTGTCCACAGTCTGAGGTCCTGGGCGCTCTGGAGCAGGTTTTCATCAAGGATCTCTCTGTACTTTGCTCAGTTCATCTTTCCCTCAATCCTAACTAGTGTCCCAGTCCCTGCCGCTGAAAAACATCCCCACAGCATGATGCTGCCACCGCCATGCTTCACAGTAGGAATGGGATTGGCCAGGTGATGAGCGGTACCTGGTTTCCTCCAGATGTGACGCTTGGCATTCAGGCCAAAGAGTTCAATCTTGGTTTCATGAGACCAGAGAGTCTTGTTTCTCATGGTCTGAGAGTCCTTTAGGTGCCTTTTGGCAAACTGCAAGCAGGCTGTCATGTTCCTTTTACTGAGGAGCGGCTTCCATCTGACGACTCTACCATAAAGGCCTGATTGGTGGAGTGCTGCAGAGATGGTTGTCCTGGAAGGTTCTTCCATCTCCATAGAGGAACTCTAGAGCTCTGTCAGAGTGACCATCGGGTTCTTGGTCACCTCCCTGAACAAGGCCCTTCTCCCGTTTGCTCAGTTTGGCCGGGCAACCAGCTCTAGGAAGAGTCTTGGTGTTTCCAAACTTATTCCATTTAAGAATGATGGAGGCCACTGTGTTCTTAGGGATCTTCAATGCTGAATTTTTTGGTACCCTTCCCCAGATCTGTGCCTCGACACAATCCTGTCTCTGAACTCTAAGGACAATTCCTCATGGCTTGGTTTTGGCTCTGACATGCACTGTCAACTGTGGGACCTTATATAGACCGGTGTGTTCCTTTTCCAAATCATGTCTAATCAATTGAATGTACCACAGGTGGACTCCAATCAAGTTGTATAAACAGCTCAAGGGTGATCAATGGGAACAGGATGCACCTGAGCTCAATTTCGAGTCTCATAGAAAAGGGTCTGAATTTTTATGTAAATAAGGTATTTATGTTTTTTATAAATTTGCAAAAATGTCTAAACCTGTTTTTGCTTTGTCATTTTGGGGTATTGTGTGTAGATTGATGAGGGAAAACAATTGTTTCATCCATTTTAGAATAAGTCTGTAACCTAAATAAAAATAATTGGAAAAAGTGAAGTGAATAATTTCCTGAATGCACTGTATAAGCTTGGGTTACTATACAGATCTAACAATTGTTTTACTGTATCCATTACAAAGACTTTAGTAATCCAACTGCTGCTTTCTGACCTAGATTATGGTGACATCTATCAAAACACAACTAAGACCTTAGTTGGGAATTAAATGTTACTTGGATGTTATTATAAGACACAACATTGCAGTGTATGAATCACTACATTGTCTGTCACTCCCAAACAGAAGACAACTGCATTGGTACCAATTTATTTTTAAATGTATTAACTCAAATTTCCTTGCATACAGTACCAGACAAATTTGTACACACCAGGGTTTCTTTCTTTTTACTATTTTCTACATTATAGATAGTGAAGACATCAAAACTATGAAATAACACATATGGAATCATGTAGTAACCAAAAAAGTGTTAATCAAATCAACATATATTTTAGATTCTGCAAAGTAGCCACCCTTTGCCTTGATGACAGCTTTGCACACTCTTGGCATTCTCTCAACCAGCTTTATGAAGTAGTCACCTGGAATGCATTTCAATTAACAGGTGTGCCTTGTTAAGTTACTTTGTGGAATTTATTTCCTTCTTAATCTGTTTTAGCCAATCAGTTGTGTTGTGACAAGGTAGGTATACAGAAGATAGCCCTATTTGGTAAAATACCAAGTCCATATTATGGCAAGGCCAGCATCCCGGAGTGACCTCTTCACTGTTGACGTTGAGACTGGTGTTTTGCCGGTACTATTTTATGAAGCTGCCAGTTGAGGGCTTGTTAGGCATCTGTTTGTCAAACTAGACACTCTAATGTACTTGTCCTCTTGCTCAGTTGTGCACCGGGGCTTCCCACTCCTCTTTCTATTCTGGTTAGAGACAGTTTACTCTGTTCTGTGAAGGGAGTAGTACACAGCTTTGTACAAGATCTTCAGTTTCTTGGCAATTTCTCGCATGGAATAGCCTTCATTTCTCAGAACAAGAATAGACTGAGGAGTTTCAGAAGAAAGTTATTTGTTTCTGGCCATTTTGAGCCTGTAATTGAACCCACAAATGCTGATGCTCCAGATACTCAACTAGTCTAAAGAAGGCCAGTTTTATTGCTTCATTAATCAGGACAACAGTTTTCAGCTGTGCTAACATAATTGCAAACGGGTTTTCTAATGATCAATTAGCCTTTTAAAATTATAAACTTGGATTAGCTAACACAACGTGCCATTGGAACACAGGAGTGATGGTTTCTGATAATGGGCCTCTGTACGCCTATGTAGATATTCCATAAAAAATCATCAGTTTTCAGCTACAATGGTCATTTACAACATTAATGTCTACTGTATTTCTGATAAATTGATGTTATTTTAATGGACAAAAAAATTAGCTTTTCTTTCAAAAACAAGGAAGTTTATAAGTGACCCCAGACCTTTGAACTGTAGTATGTGTGTATATATATATATATATATATATATATATATATATATATATATATATATATATATATGTGTGTGTGTGTGTGTGTGTGTGTGTGTGTGTGTGTGTGTATATATATATATATACACACACACACATGTATACACATTTTTTATATACATATATTTTATATATTTTCCTTTATTACCTTCCAACCCTCCCCCAATTGGAGCAAACTAGTGAACAACAATGCTTAGGCCTGTATTTCCATCTTATACAAACTACTTTTTATTTTACAATAGTTCTATTTTGTTTGATTTTACTCCTGTCTGTCATCTACCCTCAACCTCTCCCATCTATTTCTGATGTCCATCCAGTTTGATTTCAATTTGTCTTTCAAACTGTGCTCTTTCACATACATTCTTAACCTATATACATTTTACGGGCACAGTATGTTTTACATTAGTTATCTTGTTAAAGAAAAACCTTTGAATGAGTCGGTGTGTCCAAAATTGACTGGTACTGTATATTAAGGAACACCTAACTTTACAAGACTCATGTAATTCCTTTAGACAACAGCAGCAATAAACATGAGGTTGGAGTATCTTTCAGATACAAAAGGCCCAACTGACTGGAATAATTTACCTATAGAAATCAGGGCATTAAAATGACAGTGAATTTAAGAAAGACCTTTTTCAAATGTTAAGAACAAACTGTTAATATACAAATATGTTCACATAATGTTTGTTTTTTATTTGTATTATGTAAGTTGCATGTTTTATTATATTATTGTTATTATTATTAGACAGTAGTTGCCATATTATAGTTGATTTGTTTTTTCATTTAGACACTTGAAAACGAGATGGTGCCACTCAAGATATTTCATCGTGCAAAATGTTGAATAAATAAGATTTGTAGTTACATCCATGTACGTGTGTGCAAATGTGAGAAAATTACAGTTCGGGCTATATTTGTGTACAGTGCTAAGAGGTTGAAATTGTAAAATCGGGAAGATTGCACCTTTCCCTAATAAACTTTTAGTTGTGTGTGGCGGAAGAATCAGAATTAGTTGAGTAACATAGATAATTAAAATGTCTTATCTTATAATATGCTTATGTGATATACTTGTTATTAGATTGTATCCCTTCGGACTCTGGTGTTGGCAGTTGCACCTTTTCCCTCAGCTGGGGCTCAGTCACCTGGGGCCCAGAGAGGGGAGAGGTCAGGCTTGTCTTTCACATGTCCCTGGTGCTATGCAGAATATCAGAAAGGGAAGAGGACAGGAGGGAACATTGTCTTCATATGTGAATGTGTCTTTACCTATTCTTAAACCATGTGAAGGGATGGCGTGATTAATGGGGAACCAATTATCTGTCTCCACAATGTCTGTGCGCCAGTCACTCCCTCCTTTGACTTTGGGGGATGTGTGTGGTAGTGTCTGGAACCATTGTATGTCATCTTTGATGTTGCACTTATCGTGGGATAGTGTATGACCTAGAGGCTCACTCCCCTCAGTGAGCTTGTCCAGGTGTGTGGTCAAGAAGGAGTTTACTTGAGATGGGAGTATCTGGAGTTGACAATTGATTTAAGCCATTGGATGAGTTGGTGTTTCTGTGCTATGAAGTACCAGGAATGAGATCTGAACCTCGTCTTATGGGCCAAACTGAACATAATTTATAGAGAATGCTATCTGGCTGGGGGATACGCCTTTCTCATTTAACACCTCTCACCTTGTGACCTGTTCCAAACATCTGTGGTATGTTATGTAGACTAGGGGGTGGATCTTGGCTATAAAAGACCTTGGTACATTTGTGTTGGCGCTCTCAACGGACCATCAGAGGTGGTGATTCGTTGACAAGCCGTTGCCATTGCAAAGCTCTCACTATTAAAGATTTAGTTTAAGAATAACTCTGACTTGTGTGATAAGTTTGTCTCTCCTCATTTGATAAAGAAATTAACCACCACAGGTGCCAGTGGCTTCCTGCTTGTTTCCACGGTGTATTCTTGCACAAATATGATCACACTGGAACATACCAAACAACCTTGATTTAATGACATGAGTAGGAATGTGTGTGATGTGTGGCAAGAAAAAGTATGTGAACCTTTTGGAAATACCTGGATTTCTGCATAAACTGGTCATAAATTTGGATGTGATCTTCTTCTAGGTCACAACAATAGTCTGCTTAAACTAATAACACACAAACAATTATACGTTTTCATGTCTTTATTGAACACACCATGGAAACATTCACAGTGCAGGGTGGGAAAAGTATGTGAACCCTTGGATTTAATAACTGGTTGAAAATTTTTTCTGTAGTTGTGGATCAGACCTGCACAACTGTCAGGAGGTTCCACAGTAACTGTTCCACAGTAGCGCTGTGGAACATCCGGGTGCACTTTTGCAAACTTCAGACGTGCAGCAATGTTTTTTTTTAGACAACAGTGGCTTCTTCCGTGGTGTCCACCCATGAACACCATTCTTGTTTAGTGTTTTACGTATCGTAGACTCATCAACAGAGATGTTAGCATGTTCCAGAGATTTCTGTAAGTCTTTAGCTGACACTCTAGGATTCTTCTTAACCTCATTGAGCATTCTGCGCTGTGCTCTTGCAGTCATCTTTGCAGAGCTGCCACTCCTAGGGAGAGTAGCAACATGCTGAACGTTCTCCATTTATAGACAATTTGTCTTACCTTGGACTGAAGAACATCAAGGCTTTTAGAGGTACTTTTGTAACCCTTTCCAGCTTTATGTAAGTCAACAATTCTTAATCTTAGGTCTTCTGAGATATTTTTTGTTCGAGGCATGGTTCACATCAGGCAATGCTTCTTGTGAATTGTACATTCAAATTTTGTGAGTGTTTTTATAGGGCAAAGCAGCTCTAACCAATCAATCAATCTCATCTCATTGATTGGACTCCAGGTTAGTTGACTCCTGACTCCATTTAGCTTTTGGAGAAGTCATTAGCCTAGGGGTTCACATACTTTTTCCAACCTACACTGTGAATGTTTAAATGATGTATTCAATAGACAAGAAAAATACAATAATTTCTGTGTTATTAGTTTAAGCACACTGTTTGTCTATTGTTGTGACTTAGATGAAGATCAGATCAAATTTGATAACTAATTCATGCAGAAATCCAGGTAATTCCAAAGGATTCACATACAGTGGCAAGAAAAAGTATGTAGGTTTGTGTGACAGTCAGAATTCCCCAGACAGCCCCTATATCTTCCAGACGGTTTCTGTCTAAATATTAACTGTTCATTAGATAGATGGTCCTTTGTTTCACTGGTCTGACAGTTTCACCCTAGAGTAGTCAGGTTCTGGCAAGACCAAACGTGATGTTAAGGACATACGCATATAAACTCAGCAATTTAAAAGATTTGACTGAGTTACAGTTCATATAAGGAAATCAGTCAATTGAAATAAATTCATTAGGCCCTAATCTATGGATTTAACATGACTGGGAATACAGATATGCATCTGTTGGTCACAAATACCTTTAAAATAAAAGGTAGGGGCGTGGATCAGAAAACCAGTGAGTATCTGGTGTGACCAACATTTGCCTCATGCAGTGCAAGACATCTCCTTCGCATAGAATTGATCAGGCTGTTGATTGTGGCCTGCGGAATGTTGTCCCACTCCTCTTCAATGACTGTGAAGTTGCTGGATATTGGTGGGAACTAAAACACGCTGTCGTACATGACGATCCAGAGCATCCCAAACATGCTCAATGGGTGACATGTCTGGTGAGTATGCAGGCCATGGAAGAACTGGGACATTTTTAGCTTCCAGGAATTGGGTACAGATCCTTGCGACATGGGGCCGTGCATTATCATGCTGAAACATGAGGTGATGGCGTTGGATGAATGGCACGACAATGGGCCTCAGGATCTTGTCACGGTATCTCTGTGCATTCAAATTGCCATCGATAAAATGCAATTGTGTTCATTGTCCATAGCTTATGCCTGCCTATACCATAACTCCACCGCCACCATGGGGAACTCTGTACACAACGTTGACATGAGCAAACCACTCGCCCACACGTCTGCCCGGTACAGTTGAAACCGGGATTCATCTGTGAAGAGCACACTTCTCCAGCGTGCCAGTGGCCATCGAAGGTAAGAATTTTCACACTGAAGTCAGTTACAACGCCAAACTGCAGTCAGGTCAAGACCCTGGTGAGGACGACGAGCACACAGATGAGCTTCCCTGAGACAGTTTCTGACAGTTTGTGCAGAAATTCTTCAGTTGTGCAAACCCAGTTCCATCAGTTATCCGGGTGTCTGGTCTCAGACGATCCCGCAGGTGAAGAAGCCAGATGTGGAGATCCTGGGCTGGCGTGGTTACACGTGGTCTGTGGTTGTGAGGCCGGTTGGATGTACTGCCATCTTCTCTAAAACAACGTTGGAGGTTGCTTATGGCAGAGAAATTAACATTAAATTCTGTCAACAGCTCTGGTGGACATTCTTCCAGACAGCATGCCAATTGAACGCTCCCTCAAAACTTGAGACATCTGTGGCATTTTGTCGTGAAGAAACTGCACATTTTAGAGTGGCCTTTTATTGTCCACAGCACAAGGTGCACCTGTGTAATGATCATGCTGTTTAATCCGCTTTTTGATATGCCATACTTGTCAGGTGGGTGGATCATCTTGGTAGAGGAGAAATGCTCACGAACAGGGATGTAAACAAATGTGTGCAAAACAAGCTTTTCTGGGATGTTTTATTTCAGCTCATGAAACATGGGACCAACACTTTACATGATGCGTTTATATTTTTTTCAGTGTCGAAGGAAAAACCCTCCCATATCCAGGCCATTCCTAAATTCATGAATCTCGATTAGAGGCAGACGGTATACATTTTACCAGGACCAAATGTAAAACAGACATGACGCCAACCCCCCAGTGAGCAAACAGCTGCTCTTGGTAAATCCCTTCTCTCCAACTCTTTAAAACAGTTGTGAGTGTGTGTAAGGATGCAGCTGTGCATGGAGATACAGGCCGTGTTCGATAGTATCAAAACAACTGCAGGCGACTGCCGAGTGACTGATCTACAAATCACCTTGCATCATAAATAACGACTCATTATGTGTAGATCTGTTACTCAGTCAATTTACCCATGATACATTGCGGTTTTGATCCTCTCGAACACAGCCACAGGCCTCATCCCAATAGGCACCTATTCCTTATATAGCAGCTTGTTGGCGGGTGTGAAGTCATCTTACTCCATCCAAACACTAATACACTTTAAATTGCATTCCAAACTAACCACAATTCATAAATACTTGTCTACGTTTCCTTTAGAGTATTGGCATCTGTGTCTTTATGGAAACAATGGACATAACTAATGATGATGCTTATGTTAACCTCCAAGTACTCAAACTGAAGACATCTGTTTATTTTTTATCCAATCAGCAAGGAACACACCTTTTGACTAACAGTGATCATGGGGGGCAGGTCTAGGCCAATCGTCATCAAGGGTACCATGTTGTCAGTGTCTATAAGTGCTAGGAGATTGGCTGAGTAACTCTGTTCCACTGTTACCCTCTGGTCCATAATTGGCTAGTTCAAATGCCTATTAGTCAGAGGGATTTTTTCCAACATCAGGGCTGGCCCTCAGTCAGCAGGGTGCTGGTCAACTCTGTCCTCAGGAAGTACTCCTGTGGAACAACAGGAAGCTAAAGGGTTAACCATGGGAGGAGTTAGCCTGGTCCTGTACTTACAAAGAGTCTCAGAGTAGACGTGCTGATCTAGGATCAGTTTAGCATTGTAGATCACAAGGAAAATAATTATATGGACATGTGGACCTGGCCCTAGATCAGCACTCTTACTTGGAGACGCTTTTTGAGCCTTGGTCCCATACTGTACGTGCTGTAGTGTTTCCTACTCTCCAATCACTGTCAAGCCATACACACAGAGGGTTGGCTAACAACACAGACTGGACCACCAGGCTATGGGAGGAGGCTTTCACAGAACACAAATTCAATTGGAACACGTTCACTTGCAGTGACGTGCTCATTTCGTCACATGTCATCCAGAGGAATGAGGCTTTCTCAGAATTACATTACCACAACATCCTGCTTCAATGAAAAGCTTGTACATTTCTCTGTGATCTGAGACGGTGTTTGAGAAAGAACACACATAAAAGAAAAGAAAGAAAGACTGGGAATAGGAGAGTTAAGTAGATCAAAGGAGTGTGTTAGAGAGTGAAGGAGAGGATTATAGAGGGGTAGAGGGTGGTGGAGTAGAAGAATAGAGAGAGAAAAGTGAAGAGGGATGGAGTGTAGTGGAGCAGGTCAGTGCCAATGGAGGCTGCTGAGGGAAGGACGACTCATAATAACGGCCTGAATGGAATCAAACATGGTTTCAAGGTGTTTGATATCATTCCATTACACTCCATTCCAGACATTATTGAGAGCCGTCCTTCCTTCAGCAGCCTCCAGTGGTCAGTGCTCTCACCCCAGCCAGTGTGAGGATGTTGGTGATGTTCTTGGTGATGACCAGAGAGCTCTTGGCCCGTGTCACTGCCACATACAGTAGGTTCCACTCATCGTCTGGGATGTCACCTAGAGGACGAGGGAGAAAACAGTGGAGTCAGCCTCTAACAAACATTGTTACTATAATCTGGACTGTAATACATTAACCAATGTTCTGATTGGGCGTGGGCTGTGGACCAATGCAAACAGTCATTGGCCTTAGATCAGAGTTGGTATTTGGATACGTTTTCCAACTTCCTAATGATTGTGCACACACACACACACACCTCCTGAGCAGCTGGAAAGTCTTGGTAAGTTGTGGGCGGCACAGGGTACCATAGCAAAATCATCAGTGATCACCACCGTGTCAAACTCCAGACCCTTTGACTTATGGACTGTCCCCAGGATAAAATCCCCGTATAGATGCTCAGTACACATTAGATCACCAGAGGCCATTCATGAAAGCCCATAAAATTGTCAGAGACTCGTCACCCAAGTTATAGACTGTTTTCTCTGCTACCGCACGGCAAGCGGTACTGGCGCGCGGAGTCTAGCACCAAAAGGCTCCTCAACAGCTTCTACCCCAAAGCCATTAGACTGCTGAACAATTCANTACACTGTTGCTACTCGCTGTTTGTTTGTTACCTATGCATAGTCACTTCGCCCCCACCTACATGTACAGATTACCTCAACTAGCCTGTACCCCTGCACACTGACTCGGTACCGGTGCCCCCTGTATATAGCCTCGTTATTGTTATTCTTATTGTGTTCTTTTTTATTTTAGTTTACTTGGTAAATATTTTCTTCTTCTTGAACTGCACTGTTGGTTAAGGGCTTGTAAGTAAGCATTTCACGGTAAAGTCTACACTTGTTGTATTCAGTGCATGTGGCAAATAATGTTTGATTTGATAATTGTCACGATATAGAAAGAGCATCCTCATCCTGAACTGATGAATCACAGACTGAGCTGGACTGACAGGGAGAGGGTGCCCTCTAGCGACAATTCAGAGAATTCTCTATGGATGTCGTGGTTGAGGATCTGCTGCTGGTCGTGGGTCACCTGAACCTGGGCTCTCCTGGGAGAAAGAGGACTGGGCATGAGACTCCGGTTATGACTGATTCATTCAAAATACTTCTTTCCAGAAAGATATCAGTCCTCACCCACTCTGATTGGTTATTGCTGTGGGCAGGGGCGTTCTCCATCAGGTGAAGGATGTAGAAGATGTTGTAGTGCCACCTGGAGTGGTGGAAGGAGAACAGAGGTGGAGAGACCGTCAATGTCCGCCTGTCTATCCATCTGTTTGTACATGTCCATCTTTCCATCTCTATATAACTTCCATCTTTACCTGTTGCTAATGTTGATGTCGTTCCTCCTCATGGCGAGGCGCATGGTTGCCATGGCGCTGAGGTACTCTGTGATGGCTCTGGCCGAAAGGGAGCGCTATCACAGAGTACGTTTGGGGCTACGTACCCCCTCGATACCCTCCATTTTGGGGAGTCTGTTTAATACAGGCCTCAGCCTGAGGAACAGACGATGTGTCCTCACACTCTGTAACAGGCTTCACCCTCTGACTGGGCCATGAACCTGGAAAATAAAAATAAACACAAACACACACACAGAATAGATCAGAAATGGCCCAAAGGAACAGTTTACAGTAAAGAGTCCTTAATCGACTATATGGAGGATGCTCGCCTGGTCATTCTTTTTGATTCTATGGGTTTCCAGGATGGCGTCGATCTCCTTCACGGCGTCGATCTCCTTAATACAGCTTCTTCCAGGGCACAAACTACACACAGGGCCCAAAGACACAACTTAACCCAAAATAATGTATACATTACATCTATTAACATTTTTACACTAGCTTATCTTCATAACTTTAACCCTAACTTCTTCCCCCTGTCCCAGGCTCTCACCAGTGACTAGGTGACAATGTTCCTCCAGCGTTGGCAGACCAGGCTGACGTTACAGTAGAGGTCCTCAGCAGGCAGGAGGCTCAAAACCAGCATCAGCACCTCCTCTGGGAGGTTGTCCACGTGACCCTGGGGATGGGCCAGGCCCCTGCTGCTTCCCAAGAGGCCGTAGAGGGCATCAGCAGGGCCTCCACCTCCTCCTCATGGTGGTTCATAAAGGCTGGGGCTGGATCTGACCAACAGCGCTCAAACTCCTTGTCGTCCCCAAACATGTTCGTTGTCAGCCCCTCCAGATCGTCCACCTTCTCATCTTTAGGTTCCTCCTTCATAGGGTTGGCTAGTGCCTCCTCAGTCTCCATTTTGGGGAGGAGTTCTCTATTGAGTCCCTCTGTTTTATGGAACCTGGGCCCTGGGACAGGGCTGCTTTCTGAGGACTGAACACCCTGACCACACCGATCACAGGGAAAAACTGAGTGATCCCCTGCTGCTGCTGGTCATCACTCGCATCTGAGATCCAGGGATAAGAGGAGAAGAGGGCGCAAAGGGAGGGGATGACAAGGTAAATGATACGTGTACAAAATGTTACATCATCACTTCAGGTCTCAAGAGTAAAAAAACGAAGACACAAATGTACAGTACCTCTCTTTTTGTGTGTGTTCTGGGGTACAACCCCCGGTTGGGGTCTGAGTTGCTGTGCCTGCGAGTGACAGAGTGAGGCTGTGTGAGGGGTTGGCTGCCCTCTGGCCTCCTACTAATTTCACGAAACACGTCTACGCTCAGGTGCCTTCGCTTGGCTTTTCCTGAAACATCACCAGGGCTGTGAGTACATCTCTACATCAATGCTACACTCTCTCACACGACTTCATGACACCAGTCCTGTGTTTTGGGTCAGTACTGAGGAGAATGCGTACCGATGAACGTACAGTTAAGCTTAGGGTGACATGCATTAGCAAGTTACAGTAGTTGGCTAGCTAGCAGTGGCCATTTACCATCCTCACCTCCATCATGTTATTTAAAGAACACCTGCTGATGTCCAATCATTCCTTTCCTGCCTTTTCGAAAAAAATAAAATTCTCTAAATGTTAGCGTATATGCTACATGCTAGCACCCAAACAACCCTAGCCCGCAAATTCGGTGGTGGATTTAGCTGGAAGACATTCATCTTTTTAAATACTATTGAATATTACTGATCTAATGTCTAGAATTCGTTGTTGGTAACACGGCTAGCTAAGCGTTTATTGGCTACTTGGTTCTTCTTTGGTGAATTTACTGGATCAAGTTCAATATGTTTTTGCTTGTACAGCGCCACCTATTGGTCAGTAGGAAGATAGCAAGAGTCAAAAGAAAAGTAGGCCTACATGTTGCTTTAAGAATAACATGTTTATTGACATCAAGTTCATTCAAATACTGTTAATTACTAAATAAAATGTGAGGATCAGCTGCATGTCAGCTTTATACCAGTAAGGAGCCATCTGCACCTATACCTTGGTCTAACAGAGCATTAGTGTGAACTAATGGATGTCAACATAAATGTACCGACATGCACAAAAGTATTATCGTTGCGAGTAACATCATCTTTCAAGGCACATTATTATAACAGTACCTTTTAAAAGTTATTTTACAGTGAAGCTCAGTCAGTCGAGTTAGTGAAAGTTAGGAATGTTCCAGTATGTAATCACAGTTATCATTTAGCAATTATATTCCGATCAGTGTAAGAATTTGTATTATCAGACAGCTTGTAATATTTCAATCACAAATATGGTATCTAATTATGACTATCCCCACAAGTAAAGTTGCATGGACGTATGGCACATACCTCAATATAAAGAGAGAAGAATACTGATAAAGGCGGTGGGTCTTGGATAATACAAGCTGTAGGGTAACACTCCATGAATCTCATGGACTGATCCCCAAGACGACAGCTTAAACCCACAAAATGGCCACCCTGTAGACAGTTTCATCCCTGGCTTAGTCCATATTCGTGGTGTAACAGAGAGACTACAACAAAAGGAGTCGGCAGCCTAATACCCTCTCCCTCTATTCCCATTCATCTAGTCTACTCTCTCCCCTTTACTTTCTCTCCCCATCCTCTCTCACTGTTTGAGCACTCGGAGTTCATTGGGTTTAAAGAAGGCCTGGGACATCCCCATGCCGTAGATGTAAACCTTAGAGTCCACCACAATCTTCTCTTTCTTCATCAGGTCTGTATGAGGAGGAGGGGAGGGGGGGTCATGCAAATATGATCTCTTCAGGTAATCACTAGCAGAATATGATAACAGTAATAATATGCTTTTCTGTCTCAAATTGGATTCCATTATTACTTAAGAATTGTGAAGAAGAAACTTCAAATCGTTGCTCACCATCAATTTCCCTCTGGAATTCATCAAGAGGTAGAAGAAGAACTTCAACAAATTCTGGAAGTAAAACAGAGGCCAGAATAAGATTTAGGTCAATGTTATTCTAAAAGTGGAAAAATAATAAGTGTGATTATAAAGAAAATAATATTTACCTCCATCACCTGGAAACGAGTAAAAGGGAGGAAAGCAGAGAAATAAGAACAAGTTCAGGACAACATGTACAATACATATCAGCTTGACAATAAAAAACATGTTCTAGATTCATAACATTCCAAGAGTCTGACCCCTAACTTACCCAGCTGCTGTGTGGGGTTGGTGTTTTCGAGGTCGTCTCCATTGATGTTAACCATGACGATCTGTGTGGTGCAGTTAGAGAGGCCAGGGTCCAAGCAGGTCACTGCGAGGTCAGGAGGAGGGGGAGAGGAAAGGGGGGATGAAGTGGAGTTCAAACTTGTAATCTGCTGTGTGTTACTGCCCCACTAGTCACTGACATCATACTGCACTCTCACATTCTCAATGGTAAAACTGGCCACTCAGAAGATCACAGGCATATTGAATTTGTCTTCGCTGATGGAACTGGTACATCGACATAATCTGCACTGTGTTTTGAGCGTGTGTGTTCATAAGACCTTACCTGGGGTGACTCCTACCACCTCCCCCTTGTAACCAGTCTCCTCCTTCAGCTCTCGCAGAGCAGCAATCTCTGCACTCTCACCCTCGTCAATCAGACCTGAGCAACAGCAAAAACACACAGACAGCAAACACGGATATCAGAACACAGCAGGCAAAATACAGCAATGACAGGCCTACATACGTCTGAACAGAGTTTTGAGATGTGACCGTAAACCCATGTCACCTGCAGGGAACTCTAGGGTACAGCACCCCATTGGTGGACGGAACTGCTTCACCATGACAACGCAGTCTTTGTGGAGGGTCCTCTTCAGAAGAGCGATGATCCCCACACCTGGAATATAACTCAGGAATCAATTTCTATAATGTCACTGCTTATCCATCAGTATGAAATGTATGTACACACACCATCTGCTGCATTGGCCTGTCTGGTTGTCCTTTTCGTAGTCTCCCAAGTTCTATTGAAAGAAAAAAATGAATTGTAAAATGGAAAAGGGGAAAAAAGTGTTTATCAAAAGTCGCTTATGGAACTCATTGAGCTGTTCCAAACCTTGTGTTTCCAACAGGGTCCACATAGGTGGTCTTCTCAAGTTTCAACCATTTCCCAGATGCAATGACCTGAAGAGAATACCGTTGAGTAATGTGATACAGCTAAACCAAGAGACTTGTAATATTGTCATTTACGCCACACAATGTGCATGTTATTGTATCATATCTACCTCCTCTTTTACAATGTGAGGTATGGTTGTCGGTTTGGGAGGGCTGCTCATCTTTCCAGTACTGTTCTCAGGGAAATGGATGGAGGATTTAGTTTGTATGCCCAAATCCAGAAAAAAAAATAGATTACATGCATGAGTACATAATTAATAGAGGTATATGCAATGCAGATAGTTATAAGGCATGCATTAAGTTTATTTATACATAAACTTTATGGCAGGCCAGTTTTACCAACTGTTATTGTCCAACACAAGACAGTTGCTAGCATAATGGCTGAAGCAGCTAGCTAACTAGTCTGATTAATCAGGCTGTAATACACAATTAATTGGTATATACAACCTGAAACAAATGCCTGCAAAATCGTGTAAATGTTCCTTACAAGCCAGAATGTTAAATAAAATTACATTTAAAAATGTACTCTACCTGTTGTCTGTGGAAATAGTTCCTATCGTTTTTCCACCATTCATTTTAGAATCCCTTAAAATAAGGTCTGCGTTTCATGTAGGCTAACCCTGGCATGACGTGTTGATAAACATGCATATTTCTGACGAACAAGGCTGACTATTACTGTATTCAGCTCTATTTACTTTCAGATTCAAAAATGCTAGTTAACGTCAAAGTAGACATCTTGCAAGACTACAAATCCCTTATATTGATAAAAGTAATCTTGTCTGAGAGAGATTTACACAGTTATCAAAACGTCACGCCAGGGTAAGCCTAGACAAAACACAGCCCTTATTTTAAGTGTTTCTAAAAATGAATGGTAGAAAAAAACGATTGGAACCATTTCCCTGTTTGACAGCTAGGTTTTATGACTTATACTGTGGTACTCTATATGGTTCGGTTTGGCACCTAGGTTATTTTACATTGGCCATTCTGAATCGGGGTGGATGGAGAATATTTACACCCTTTTTTGTGTGTGAACTTTTCATTGTTTCATTTTTTTATTCAGAATATACTATTTTCATGGCATGCTTGGTTAAATAGTTAGACGAGAGAACCTAATATCCCACATAAAACGAACTCTATCTCGATGCTGAACCGAACCATATAACTACCAGCTCACTAAAATGTCGGGTAAACAATAGTTTTGACAAACCGCACAGAAAACCGGTATGGCAAGTTAATGTAATTGTATTCAACATTCTGGCTTGTAAAGAACATTCACACTATTTTGTAGGCATTTTGAGGCTGTAACTTTGCTAACTAGTCAGCTATATACTATACCAAGTAATTGTCTTACAGCCTGATTAATCAGACTACTACATTAGCAAGCTAATTTCTAGCGGACTAAACTAGACTCCACTCCATGGTGAAGGAAATTTCTAATGAACTTCAAACTTCCTTCACCATGGAGAGGAGCATAGTCTGCTAGCTCATTCCTAGCAAAACCCACATGCTGTTATGTAAATATGCTTAAAATATATCAATATATAAAAATTAAAAAAAATACATAGTTACTTCTAAATTGGATACATGTGCAGTACTCACATGAAAGTGAAGTGGTTTTAGTCACAAGTCAAGTTAAAGAAGTAAAAAAAAAAATAGCATTGAATCACGCCTACGTGTGCAACGCACAAATAATCTCCCTCTTCTGTAAAATATTAAAATACATTAGAGACGGTCTACAACCATTCCAGATAACCTAACCTGAAATATAATTCAATTAAAACTCGGTGATAAATACAAGCCATTATAATTTTGGTGTTATGGAAAGGTTGTAAACTACATGAAACCAATATCACTCGATTTTTCTTAGGGGAACTATATGTGGCTGGACTCACTTCCGGTAAATCATTTGCAGTATGAAGAAGGAGCAAGTTGTAAATTGTCAGTTTTCGGTCTGGTATCCGATATTTAAGAAGCATACTATCAAAAGGTGAACTCCTTAACTTGACCAGCACAGTCTCAGATATGTTGTTGATCTCGTCACTCTCAAATAAACACTGGGTGTGCTATCATTTGGGTAGCTAACGTATAGTTGTCTGTTTAGCTAGCAAACTGTTAGCCAATATGATGTCACTTGTGTGTGTGATACCCGTGTGCGTCTGATATTGTAACACAGCCAAACTACTTTTATTAGCTAATTGTGAATTCTCTCAAACCACACCTGTCCTTTACTGTTATTAAACATTTGAATCTGTTAGAAGTGCCAGGTGTAAATGCTTGTGTGATGATATTGTCATTGATATTGCATCAGATCAATCTCTACCTTTGAGACTTTGTTTTCAGGTCTCTTATCTTTTGTCAACACTAGTCTGATAGTTTGTGTTGTGTAGGCCTAATGTTTGGTGTTATCTTTCTTTCAGTTTGATTCTCCCACTGCCTCAGAATGTAATAGATTATTTGCTGGACGATGGAACACTAGTAGTTTCTGGAGGGTAAGCATAACTTTACTTACCCTTAAAGCACATGCTAGTGTCCTGTATCTATTCCCATACACTGTCACTTATGGGCAATTCCCATGATAACGGAATTACTCAGAGACACCAATTTTAAAATTAAAATGTATGCCGAAAACCAAAAAAATATTTCAAAGTTTAACAAATCATAAAACTTTATGCACAATGACTACTTTGAACAATTTACAAAGTAAAAAAAATAACATACTGGAAAAAACTGCAGACGCAAAGTGGTAGCAGAATTATGGTAAAATCTCCCTCAGTTTTATTCTGTAGCCAAACTTTGTATCTGCACAGTTCTTCCTGTAAATGTGTTTTTGTAGAATTTATAGTGGAAATTGTTGAAAGTAGTCCTTGTGTATGGAGTTCTATAGTTTTAAAAAACTTTGAAATCAATGGTTTTTGTTTGGTATACATTTTAAAATGAAAAATATGAGTCTCAGCGTAATTCCGTTACCATGGAATTGCCCTTATACTCACTGATAAAATCTCTCCTCATTCCAGGGACAACAACACTCAGCATAACCAGACCAACAACAGTGACTCAGAGGAGGAAGACGTTCAGGTAATTTTGCTCCAGACATAGAGGTGCACTCCATCTCGCTCTCTAGTAAAGTAGAGACTGAAAGGGCAGACTTTATGCTCAATGCTTGGATGTTTGATTTACTGATTGATTATATTTTCTTCTCTCAACAAAATTAGTGGTCAGATGATGAGACAACCACCACTGTAACAGTAAGTAATGTAGATGATGTTAAATATGATCAAACCATCTGCATATAAGTTTTGTCAAGTTTGTAATATGATATGCATACAGTGAAGATGTGGAGATTTGTTGTGATGCTTTGTTTTCCAGGCTCCAGAGTTCCCAGAATTCAACTCTAAAGTGCTGGAGGCCATCAACAGCCTAGGTGGGTGTGTCTTTCCCAAACTGAACTGGAGTGCACCGCGGGTGAGAGACACAACCCTCTTACGCCATCAATATAAGGTTAAAATACTGTCCATAGTGTGTCTGTCTGAGTGGTGATTTTGAGTGAATAAGTGTGTGTGTTTCCTTCTCTCCTGCAGGATGCTAACTGGATTGCTCTGAACAGCTCCCTGCAGTGTCAGAGTCTGAGCGATATCTTCCTGCTCTTCAAGAGCTCTGACTTCATCACCCACGACCTCACACAGCCGTAAGAATCGCCTCCACGCACTCACATTATCACTTGGGCTGTTGTGGTGACTGTATTACCGCCACACCGACATTCATGAGTCATGACTGCAGTCAAATTCCACGTGACCGTTGAGTCACAGTAATCTCCTATTATGCACTCTGAACATGCGTTGATAGTACCCAACTCACTAACGACCATCAGGTCCTAATGGTCTGGTACTCAGGGCTCTATTGTTCCTCCATCAGGTCCTAATAATCTGTTAATCAGGGCTCTATTGTCCCTCCATCAGGTTTTAATGGTCTGGTACTCAGGGCTCTATTGTCCCTCCATCAGGTCCTAATGGTCTGGTACTCAGGGCTCTATTGTCCCACCATCAGGTCCTAATGGTCTGGTACTCAGGGCTCTATTGTTCCTCTAACCACTCTGACATCAATGCAAATACAATGGAAAATCACATATCAAACACTTATCAAAACAGTATGTGCTTTTAAAACTCACCTCACTGTGATGATCAATTTGGAGAAAGTTCAACAACAGGTTGAAACTGAGTGAAAAACATGGTTGTTGTGGATGTTGTTTCAAAGCCAAATACAACAAAATGGACAGCGTTTTCTAAGGTGATGATTCATTTAAAACACCCATACCCAGATATGAGCCCAAGCCCCCCCCCCAAAAGAAAATTGATTAATATGTTTGTGCCTTTTATACAATACATAGTCTAATAGCCTACCGCATATTACGCACTATAACATTTTTAAATGTCTTTGGTACAGAATTGGTCTAGCAAATTCTAGTTATCCCTTTGAGTGTGGACTGTATTATTATGACTGCTGAATGGACCTTATGCTACGCTCCAAACGTTCTATCCATGCCATGAGTCTGGGCAGGAACATATAGGCCACTGATTGTGCAGGGTCAGCCTACAATTATAGTGAATTTGATTTTGATTAATGGGGCATTTTTTATATATTTTGATATTATTAACTACAGAATATCTCACCACCGTGCGCCTCCATCTGTTCTCTCTCTTTCATTCCTTTCTCGAATGCGCAGAGAGAGAGGCTGTAAACAGTTTAATTCAATATGTTTAGTTGGGAAAGCATGTTACTATCGATGTTCCCGAATAAATTTCACTTGGTTTCCCAAATTAAGAACTGGGTAGCTACAGGAACAGGGTTGGAGAGCCCATGGTTGGCACTAAAAAGAGGAGGATTCCAGCTGCTACTATATTGATTTCTCAGCTGCTAATATGAAGCACATGCTCTGCTATAAAACAGGAGTCGCCTACACGCATGATTGAAACGAACCGCGGGAAAGTGGCCTCTATTCGCTATTCGAGTGTGTATGGACGAGGTCTTTTTTCCCCTGCCCCTGTTCCTACCCATTTGATAATGGGCCATTCTAAATCGAAAACAAATTTTACATATTAGTAAAGACATGATTTAAATTGAGAATAATTGTTTACATACTGTTTTTACCCTCTTCATATGTGTATATACTGTATTCTAGTTAAGGCTCATCCTATATACAGTGTAATCAGAGCCCTTGACTTTTTCAACATTTTGTCATGTTACAGCCTTATTCTAAAATGGATTAAATAAATACAAATACTCATCAATCTACACACAGTACCCCATAATGACAGTGGAACATTTACATAAGTATTCAGACCCTTTGCTATGAGACTCAAAATTGAGCTCAGATGCATCTTGTTCCCATTGATCATCCTTGAGATTGGAGTCCACCTGTGGTAAATTCAATTGATTGGACATGATTTCAAAAGGCACACACCTGTCTTTATAAGGTCCCACAGTCGACAGAGCAAAAACCAAGCCATGAGGTCGAAAGGAATTGTCCTTAGAGCTCCAAGACAGGATTGTGTCGAGGTACAGATCTGGGGAAGGGTACCAAAAAATATCTGCACCATTGGAGGTCCCCAAGAACACAGTGGCCTCCATCATTCTTAAATGGAAGAAGTTTGGAACCACCAAGACTCTTCCTAGAGCTGGCCACCCGGCCAAACTGAGCAATCGTGGGAGAAGGGCCTTGGTCAGGGACGTAACCAAGAACCCGATGGCCACTCTGACAGAGCTCCAGAGTTCCTCTGTGGAGATGGGAGAACCTTCCAGAAAGACAACCATCTCTGCAGCGCTCCACCAGTCAGGCCTTTATGGTAGCTTTAGACAGATGGAAGCCACTCCTCAGTAAAAGTCACATGACAGCCAACTTGGAGTTTGCCAAAGGGCACCTAAAGGACTCTGACCATGAGAAACAAGATTCTCTGGTCTGATGAAACCAAGATTGAACACTTTGGCCTTAATGCCAAGCATCACTTCTGGAGGAAGCCTGGCACCATCCCTACGGGGAAGCATGGTGGTGGCAGCATCATGCTGTGGGGATATTTTTCAGGGACTGGGAGACTTGTCAGGATCGAGGGAAAGATGAACAGAGCAAAGTACAGAGAGATCCTTGATGAAAACCTGCCCCAGAGCGCTCAGGACCTCAGACTGGGGTCAAGGTTCACCTTCCAACAGGAGAACGACCCTAACCACATAGCCAAGACAACGCAGGAGTGGCTTCGGGACAAGTCTCTAAATATCCTTGAGTGGCCTTGCCAGAACCTGGACTTGAACCCTATCGAACATCTCTGGAGAAACCTGAAAATACTGTGCAGTGACGCTCCCCATCCAACCAGTTTGAGAAGATCTGCAGAGAAGAATGGGAGAAACTCCCCAAATACAAGTGTACCAAGCTGGTAGCGTCATACCCAAGAAGACTCGAGGTTGTAATCGATGCCAATGGTGCTTCAACAAAGAACTGAGTAAAGGGTCTGAATACTTATGTAAATGTGATATTTCAGTTTTATATTTGCATATATTTCTCAATCTGTTTTTGCTTTGTCATTATGTGGTATTGTGCGTAGATTAATGAGTGAAAAAAAACAATACATTTTAGAATAAGCCTGTAACTTAACAAAAAGTCAAGTGGTCTGAATTTTTTCAGAATACACTGTAAGCAGACAATGAAATCTCTTACAATATTCAATGATGACATTTCTCTAAAACAGGCTATAGGCTACATGTGCACCACCAAGTCAGAACAGTAGGCTAAGTTATGAGGGGAAAAGGGACCAAATTGTTAGGGTGTGAGGCACATGGGCTACTAACAGCTTACAACACAACATACACTTAGTATTACTTTCTTAGCTACAGTATACATATCTCCCTGGCATATTACATCATTTATGCAGCAGCAGCAGCAGCATATAAGACATTTTGGGACACCTTGTGCTGTGCTCACTTGAACAGGAAGGTGGCGCGACGGTCCTTCTTGTGGGAAAATTTTGTCATCATCAAAGTCTGGAATTCTGGATTTATGGTGCTTTCAAGACAACTGGGAACTCTGGGGGGGGGGAACAAGGTTGAATCACAATGTCAGTGATCTTCAGGTCGGAGCTCTAGAAAGAGGCCTGAGTTCCCGACTTGGAATTCCAAGTTGGATAACCATTCAAAACTTATTTTCCCAGTCGGAACACATTTTTTTCCAGAGTTCCCAGTTGTCTTGAACTCACTGAAGTCTGAGATTTCCCAGTTCCGATTCTCCAGTTGTTTTGAACGCGGCAGAAATCATGTTGTATTGACAGTATGGCCAATGTATTCAACCTTTGGTGTCCTTTTCTAAGCATGGAAAAGAGACCCTTAAACCCAGACTTGGACCATACACCCTCTCCACTGAATAGCAGGCTAGTGATTTCTTTGCAATGCTTTGCAGTTAGCCACTGATTCCTTCCAAACCACTCATTGTTGAATTTGCTATTTCAAACTTGTTGTGTTATTGTTTATGGCCAATGAGCACCGATACATTTTATCTATAATTTCTCTTCATATGACATTGATTGAAAAATATTTGACAGTAGATTGTTGACTTGAGTCATGCACAGATTTTGAAAGTATAATGTTGACATGATCAGTCCAATCAAAGCTACGGTAGAAATAACGTGATTTGAGGTTATTTTATCTGTGGCCAATGACCCTGAGCCACCTTGAATGGGCGCTTCTAATGTAAATCTATGGCAGCACCCTAGGGGCTTGAATTTTCAAGCTATCCCTGTAGATTTTGCAGTGACGTAGTGTCCAATCACGGCGCAACTAGAGAACATTACCAACCCCTACGCTCTGTATTTTCCGCTAGCTGCCCCACCACCACAGAAAGCACTGAGTTAGTCTGAAACACCTGCATTTTGGAGCTGCTTTACTCAAGAAAGAAAAGAGGCCATGTTAGTTTTTGCGGCTTTATTAACTCAATTATATTTTATTTTTTAACATTGTTTGCAACCTGATATGTGACATGTATTCATGCCAAAATAATATGCAAAACAGGCAACAACAAAAGCTATATATGTGTGTGTGTGTGTGTGTGTGTGTGTGTGTGTGTGTGTGTGTGTGTGTGTGTATATATATATATATATATATATATATATATATATATATATATATATATATATATATATATATATATATATATATATACACACAGTTGAAGTCGGAAGTTTACATACCCTTAGGTTGGAGTCATTAAAACTCGTTTTTCAACCACTCCACAAATGTCTTGTTAACAAACTATAGTTTTGGCAAGTCAGTTAGGACATCTACTTTGTGCATGACACAAGTCATTTTTCCAACAATTGTTTACAGACAGATTATTTCACTTATAACTCACTGTATCACAATTCCAGTGGGTCAGAAGTTTACATACACTAAGTTGGCTGTGCCTTCAAACAGCTTGGAAAATTAATTTATAATTTATCAGAAGTTTCTAAAGCCATGACATCGTTTTCTGGAATTGTCCAAGCTGGAATTGTGATACAGTGAATTATAAGTGAAATAATCTGTCTGTAAACAATTGTTGGTAAAATTACTTCTCATGCACAAAGTAGATGTCCTAACCGACTTGCCAAAACAATAGTTTGTTAACAAGAAATTTGTGGAGTGGTTGAAAAGCAAGTCTTAATGACTCCAACCTAAGTGTGTGTAAACTTCAACTGTAAGCGTTTCACTACACCCGCGATAATATCTGCAAAATATGTGTACACGACCAATAAAGTTTGATTTGATGAGTGAAAATATGATGATACTGGATGAGAGAACAGCGTTTGCAGCCTGAGGCAAGCTTTTTGCTACTTTCTCACATCATCAATAGCCTATAGTCGCATCATGGAGCCCATATATATTTTGATTTCTAAGACATTTTAAGGTTTGTGTCATTCACAACTAAAGTTGCCAAATAACTCTAAATCTAGTGTATAGTGCCTGTTTCAAATGTTCACTTTTACGCTCAGTCACTTTATATGCGCCCTTGGTAAAAATGGCCTTTCTATTTTATTCAGCTAAGTAAAATTATATTCTTCTTACTTAAAATAATGGCACAAGACTTATAAGAATATCTTGTCTGCTAAATGAACTAGCAGCGTATGTCATGGTGCACAGCTAGATAACATAGCCTGGCTCATATTCTGTTCTTCTGAAATACACATTTTCTTCATATCATAATGTTTCTTTAGACCTGCCTAAAAAAATCATGGATTTATTGTGATGGTGTTTATTAAATGGATTTGTTATACTTTTTTAAAATGTAGATCAGCGGCTTGTATGAGTAGAGGCCCGGAGATGCTAGACGTGTTTATGTTTGTTAACGGTCAATTACCGTGATACCGGCAGTCATTTACATGAAAATGAGCTGACATAAAAGATCCCAGAAATTCTCCATGTGCACAAAAAGCTTATTTTTTCTCAAATTGTGTGTACAAATTTGTTTACTTCCCTGTTAGTGAGCATTTTATCCTTTGTCAAGATAATCTATCTACCTGACAGTTATCAAGATTATTAAACAGCATGATTATTGCACAGGTGCACCTTGTGCTGGGGACAATAAAAGGATGCTCTAAAATGTGCAGTTTTGTCACACAACACAATGCCACAGATGTCTCAAGTTTTGAGGGAGCATGCAATTGGTATGCTGATTGCAGGAATGTCCACCAGAGCTGTTGCCAGAGAATTGAATGTTCATTTATCTCCATAAGCCGCCTCCAACGTCGTATTAGAGAATTTGGCAGTACATCCATCCGGCTTCACAACCGCAGACCACGTGTAGCCACACCAGCCCAGGACCTCCACATCCTATGCCATCCCAGGCCCACCCATGTCTGCGCCCCTGCCCGGTCATGTGAAATCCATAGATTAGGGCCTATTAAATTTATTTCTATCCTTATGTGAACTGTAACTCAACAAATTCTTTGAAATTGTTGTGTTTTATATTTTTGTTCAGTACAGATGGGTTTTCTACCCGCTGTGGAAAACACTGCAGGCAGTGAGTCAGCCTTTCTGACAGCAGTGGGCTGGGAAGAGGTTTGGTGAGATTGCTTCATCATAGATGTACTGCTCCCATTGGGGCACTCTGATAATGGGCACGGTTGGCAGACAGCTCTGGAATGGTGGAAGACCTAATACAGCACCATCCAGCACTTGATTTAGTACTGAGCTTTCAATTGTGACGGGGCCAATGAGGAGCATTTGTGCAAGTGTGCATGTGTGTAAAGCTTACTACTCTTGTGTTTGTATTTGTGTGAATGCAAGTGTGTGTGAGTTTAATGTGAGTCTAGAACCGAATGGTCACTGTTCCAATCTCCCTCTACAGATTCCTTCACACCAGTGACGAGGATTCTCCAAATCCAGCCATAAACTACGAGGTATTTAACATGCACTCACCTGGTTACACTCCCTTTTCCACACACACACACACACACACACACACCTTTTCTTCCCACTGTTTAATAGTGTTGTGTTATACCCCTGAGTTCAGCTGGTCCTGAGGAAGTGGAGTGAGCTGCTACCTGGTGGGGAGTTCAGGTGTTTCATCAAAGAGAACAAGCTGATCGGTAAGTACTGTATGAAGAGGTTAACACACCATTCACCTTTACTCTCACCCTCCTTCGGCCACATTCAGAGAGCCTGTGTTCACTTGCACTGTTCCCAAGACAGTGTGGCAAGCATTAGGGCTGTTGTGTGGACTGAAGATCTGTTCTGAGAACTGTGTGTGTGTGTTCTTTAGGTATCTCCCAGAGAGACTATACCCAGTACTACCACCACATCTCCAAGCAGGAAGCCCAGATCTGCCACTCCATCCAGGAGTTCTTCAGCCAACACGTCCAGTATCAGTTCCTGGATGAGGACTGTGAGTGGGATTCAGTGTGGTGTGATAGTTAGAATATATTGTAATAGGAGTAATGTAATATATTTTCTGTTTTACAGTTGTGTTGGATGTCTACAGAGATAGCTGGGTAAGTCTTTGGTCATTTATTTTTCCAGACATTATTTCCTGCCTTTGTATGGTTGTAGCCAAGTCTTTTCTACGAGTATGTGCATCTTTGACCCTGTGTGTGTGACAGGGGAAGGTGTGGCTGATCGACCTCAACCCCTTTGGTGAGGTGACAGATTCACTGCTGTTCACGTGGGAGGAGCTTACCTCCGGGAACAGCCTGTCAGCCAATCAAGAGGAGGGTGACATAGCCCAGCAGGTCAGTGACAAATATTTGACACAGGCTGTGGCTTTGTTGTACATATGCATGTGTATGTTTGTTCATGTGTGCGTTTGTTCATGTGTGCAAGTCTTTCTGTGCTTATTTTCCTGTTAACACAGTTTGTGGTATGTCTGTATCTGTAGGCCAGTTTGTGGTATGTCTGTATCTGTAGGAAGGCCCTGTGTTAAAACCAGTTTGTGGTATGTCTGTATCTGTAGGAAGGCCCTGTGTTAACACCAGTTTGTGGTATGTCTGTATCTGTAGGAAGGCCCTGTGTTCCGCTACACCACCAGTGATGTGACGGTGCAGCCCAGTCCCTGTCTCAGCTACCGGATCCCTAGGGACTTTGTGGACCTCTCCACTGGCGAGGACGCATACAAACTCATCGACTTCCTCAAACTGGTGAGAACAACGGCAGTGGTGATCACACAATTTAAGATTGCCACAGGGTTGCTTTAAGACAGTCTCCATGAACATTTTACAATTAAAATGTTGTATTTAACTAGGCAAGTCAGTTAAGAATACTGACGGCCTACACCGGCCAAACCCGGACAACGCTGGGCCCATTGTGCGCCGCCCTATGGGACTCCCAGTCACGTCCGGGTTGTTATATAGCCTGGATTCGAACCAGGGTGTCTTTAGTGACGCCTCCAGCACTGAGATGCAGTGCCTTAGACCGTTGTGCCACTCGGGAGCCCGGCATCAGTTTTTATAATCTCAAACTTTCCCTCTTCGCTGCAGAAGAAACGCCAGCAAGAGGACTCTGAGGAAGAGGGGGAGGAAGAAGTACGACAGTGACAGCTCCTGAGGTGCAGGGTCTCTACACGGTGACTGTTCCCTCAGACTGTTAGCCTAGCATAACAATAACCCTAAAACTGTTAGGCTAGCGTTAGCGGTTAGCACAGAGACTACTATACGCATGAAGGTTTGTCCTTATTAGCTCTTGAATCTTTTGATGGAATCCATACACTTTTGGTCATCCCCTTAGACCTATCCAGAATGCTGCAGATAGAAATGTATTGAATAGAACAAACACAACAAACCATAATGAGGAGAAAAGCATCATGACCGCTCTATGCAGGTACATTTCTACCTGCAACACTGTTAAAGTCCCATTGAATCTCATGGTTGTGTGTATTTAAGAGGGGAGTTGTGAACAGTGCTTCTGTTCTATTGGCCCGGTGTGTCTACTGTAAATATAAATACTGTAACTTAACGTTGTGTAAAGGTAAGGAGGAGTCTGTTACAGGAGTCTGTGTTTAGGAATAAAGAATGCTCAACTTTTATAATACAGTGCTGGAGAAGAGATGTGTCATGGCCCTAAGGCCCTAATCTATAGCAGATACATCATGGGATTGCAATTTCTGAGGGAGATACCTAAAGGGTCTTTCTGACTTAATCCACCGGACTTTCTCTCTTCACACACACCAAATGCACACTTTTTCATGTGCTTTCTAATGGTTTAGTTAGACAGACATCTGTATGTAATAGCAAAACAAAGGTTTACTCATGAAGTCTCTGTGCAACAGTATTTTAAACATTCCAGTTCCTTACTTACTCTCTCTGGTAGTTATAGTTCTATCTATGTTATTGTAGTTTATTTTCTATGTGCTGGCAACGAGAGGTGTTCTTGATTGGGTAATAAATTGCTGGTGTGTGCTCTTTGTTGTCAGTCTGCCTTCTATTTTAGTCTACACAAAAACATACTACTTTTACTGGTAGATTATTACATTTCTCTACAGTGGATGTGATTAAAAAAGTGGAGTGGAATTTGCCACCAATGACTAGACCAGCAGGTTGAGAAAGAGAGTAGTGCATTTTTATTAGGATCCACTTGGGGGAGATGTTTACCTAAAATGAGAACCATCGGAGATGGTGAGCTGTCCTGGACAGAGACAGTGGTCTGGGATAACATCATCACCATTCACGTGAAACACATTTCCATTAGGATGGAATGCCTGGATGTTCTGTTTTGTCTTGAATAGTTATCACTAGTGTATAGCCTAGTAAGTAAAATGTGACAGCAAAGCCCTGTTGGGATAGAATATTGCTGGTTAACCAATAGATCCTAGCCTGTATACAGACAGTACATTGTTGTTCAGAGAGCTGCAGTGTTGTATTATCTGAGCCTGGAGGCAGGGGATTGTGTTTTCAGCACACTGCCTCTGCATGCAGGGAGGGGGGGGGGTGCAAAAAGATGCCAATAATGCCACACCCATCTGAGGAAAGGTGGGTGGCAGATTGCTGATTAGAAAGAAGAGACTACACATCTATCATCCTCCTACCTCCGTTTTCAATTCCCCTCGCTCTCGCTCTCTTCTCCTCTTCAGTGTGCCAAGATGGACATAAATCCTAGCCTACATCTTGACTAATCATCCTTCTGTGAGGGCGTGAGGCAGATATGTGAAAGTCTAACTTTAGAGAGCTGGGGATCAAGGGAGGGAGAAAGGGAGAGTTAGGGTAAGTGGAGAATAGATTTTCTTGAGCTGAGAGGGACCTGCAGTAGTTTGCAGCTGGAATACTCATGAGCGTCTAGAGCACACGCTCTCTCTCTCTTATCCTATACACAAGCTCTGGTAGGCCTGTCAGATGAGAAAAGTCTGCAGTAATTCTCTTCACGACTGGAGGATACTATTCTGTGTTTTTAGGTGGATTACAGCGCCTTCAGATAAGACTGCAGTCAAGACTGCTTTGCTGGAGATGGGAGTATTTAACCATATAAATATTAACACCCAAACTCAAATGTATTTATTAATACATCAGAATATAATATGACCATTATAGTGTCTAATATATTAAACTTGTGTAGGGTCCATGAATTGCATCACCTGTCTCTCATGCATGTCAGCACTCTTGATCAAGATATAGTAATATGGCAAGTGTTCACATTTTATCTGGAGACACCCTTTCTCAAACTTCACAGCAAGTTGCATGGGTCCCAATGTAGACTCCATCATCTGACCTGGTATAGCCCAATAGCCATCATAATAAACATTGGCCAATATAAAACAATTCACTTATTTAGAAACAGGTCTGTCCGTTTTTGATGGTTTGCAAATACTCTGGTTTCGTGAACGTATCTTTGGTGCAATGCGAATTATCTCTAGACATCCAGTCACACACACTTGTGCGCAAAGCGGTCAAATCGAGCGATGAGCAGCATCATAGCCTCCCTCATTGCCATAACAACCGATGGCACAATCAGCATGGTTAGATGAAATAATACTCCTCGGTCCTCGCATTACGCACCACACCGCTCAACAGAGGACTTAATTAAAACGGGATTTTTTTGGGGAGAGAGAGAGACAAGGCGATCGCGCAAAGGTGACACGTAGCCCCAAACAATTTACGTCAATATAATCTAGACCAGTTGAACCGTGCAGGTGCAACCGCAAACGGTGAAAGCTCGTCAAACGGAACGCTGTAGACGGGGGGAAAAAAAGAAGCGAAGAAAACAGGAGACCTGTTTTAGAGAGCTGCGGTGACATTTCTGCCGCGGGGAAACCACGAGCTCGAAACGGTTTTCTGCCTATAGCTCATTCTATGCGCGTGGGTCTGCTCCGCACGAGCAGGACGTGTAACTCGACGCGTGGGAAAGCTGCACGATCTCGGCGGGCTGCTGAGACGCACTGGCATCGGTTCCCCCGGTTTCCCCCTGTTCCACCATGGCTCGGGAGAATGGAGAGTCCGGGAAAGGGACGTGGAAAAAGCAAGTCGACGACATCAAGAAAATATTTGAGTTGAAGGAGATCCTCGGAACGTGAGTGTGATATTACTTAATAACATTTTCAAAAACCCAATTGTTGTCAATGCTAATTGGGTAACGTTATGCATTTACATCTGGTAAACCGCTGTAGGCCTTTGAAACTTTGTTGCCGAATGTAGCTGGCGCTGGAGACCGTTTCGGTTTACTGACCGTTCAGCTCCCGGTTTAATGATGTTTGGTTATCTATGACGAGTTATTTAACGGACTGTAGGCTAGCGTTAACCCATATCTAGTTTGAGACGAGTGTTTGTTGGATACGCTATGATAGAGAAATATCGAATGTCACTTTTTGTAGGCTAGCCTATGTCATTACAAAATATGTGACCTAGGCTACCCACTTCGATATTAGGGAAAGCTATGAGGGCTATTTGTAGGCTAAACTATGTAGGGACTGTTTTAGAAAAACCTAGACAGTAGCCTGTGCTTAAATAAGAGGGTCTGGTGCGTTTTAGTCCACTATTTACAACCGGTTACGCATGTCTTGTTCAGTTGGCTCTGTTTGTTTTATGCAGTCTTGGCTGTTGTTTAGGTTAGCCTACTACATTCATCCTCCCTCTCTTCCCGACCACCGCTCTGACAGCTCCAGTCGTGCTGCTATCTATCATAGGAATGACCTTTTGGAGACGCAGGCACTTAAACACTGATATCAATTGAGTCTCCGACCTTATTAAAAATATATTTGACCATTGGCGAGTGGTTATCATGGTTTTCTGTGTTTATCTAATCCAGAATGATTTATCGGTCAATGTTTAATCCTATTTATCACTAGGCGTATTAGGCCTACAGTGTAACTAACCTCATACATGAAAGATTGGTTTTGGTTTGACAGCATCATAACGGTTAATTTGCAACCCATTTGAACAGCTTGTTCAGATGAAATGCTTGTCCAAATACCCCAGCCTCTTCTGGAGGCTATAGCAGATTTTCTCTCTGGCTTGTTACTTCATTGCCTTTGGCACAGAGGAACAGTTTGTTGACTGGACAGGCTGAATCGAGGTAGGACGGTTGGATTAAAGCGGATTAGCTGGCCAGGGAAAACCTCCTGGTCCTGGGATAGGCCACTGTAACAGTTCAGACATGTTGCATAACAGTGATGGTAATAAATGATAATTATTACAAGTTTTCACCTAGTCATTTCAGTGGGCAATGTGTTGTGGTTATTGAGTATGTTAATAAGGTTGTGGAGTGTTAAACCATGGTTCTGCACTGTGTGTGCATGATGGCCTTTGCAGAATTCCAGGTATGCCCATTCGGAGCAGGAAGCTCATAAATTAGTCTCGAAGGTCATGTCTGATCTTTGTTCTTCATAAGGCAACATCCGTTTCACTTAAATCAACAAAGAGGAGCTCGGAATTTCTACTGTGAGCCTGGAATTCACATAACAGATGGAAGTAAGGACAGTTTTGGTTGTGTGTGTTTTACTAATGGACTAATGAGGGGCCACTCAGTTTCTATGCTTATAGGGCAAGTCTCCCCTGTGTTACCATGGTGTCTATGTCCTAGCACCATTCAGTGGGCTCCCGAGTGGCACTGCGGTCTAAGGCACTGCATCTCAGCGCTAGAGGCGTCACAACAGACCCTGGTTCGATTCCGCGCGGTATCACAACCGGACGTGATTGGGAGTCCCGTAGGGCAGCGCACAATTGGCCCAGTGTTGCCCGGGTTAGGTTTTGGCCAGGGTAGGCCATCATTGTATATAAGAATTTGTTCTTAACTGACTTGCCCAGTTAAATAAATAAAAAATCACAGCATGACAAAGGCACTGATTGGGGTTATTTACAAAGGATTTCCAGAGGTGCTGTTCATCCCTTTCAAGACAGGTTTTCTTGTGTATGCTGGTGTTTTGTCTGCACACCTGTGTGTTGTTCACTTGGTCCTGATCCTCCATATTCCTTCCTGGTGGAGACATCTTTCTCTGTTTCCTCAGGGGCGGGGCTTGGGGATCTGTCGTCCCGTCTAGTCTCTGGCCAGCGCTCTGTGCTTTGGACTCTGGAACACAAATGGGCCATCTGGGCCCACACACACACTTGACCTCAGGTTATAAGTATGACCTGGATTTTTTCTTGGTCAGGAAAATTTCTCTGCCCTAAAAATATTACTCAGACATTTCATGTTAACACCATAGCAACACATTAACCAGAGTTGTTCTCAGCCTCAGCCTTTGGACTCCCTCCTGCTGATGTCTGGTGTTTTCCCATTTTAATTCTCTATCAGCAGAAAAAGAAGAAGAGGAAGGAGGGATGGAGAGAGGAAGGGAAGAAAGACAGCGGGGAGTCAGGGACGTTGACTGTATAGTCTAACTTCCTCCAGTCTCCTCTTGACCATTAGTCTTGTTTTCAACACTAAGAGAGAGGAGTGAGGGAGGGGATGAGAGTAGAGAAGGAATTGGAAGAGGAGAAGAAGAGGAGATGGGAGGAGGAATACTGTTACATTGAATAGGGGTTAGGTAAGAGTTGGGGCTGAGCTACCACAACATGTTGCTCTGACACACGTTATGAGCTAGTCTTTAGAAATTGAATGAGAGATGAACATTTTTATTCACCTTGTAAAAAGATGGACATAGTCTTTCACATGACTGACCGCCAAATAAAGGCATGGCAGCAATCTCATTGGTCTTTTGTGCCTTATTGCTTTGCTATGCAGTTTCATAATGCTCTATGACTGCATTTCTAAGATGTAGGCATGTTTATAAGGCGATATTAACACTATAAGACAGTGCTTCAAGTCAAGCAGAATGTCAGGTCTTTTGACTCCTTTTTACATTTGAGTCATTTAGAAGACGCTCTTATCCAGAGTGACCTACAGTTGGTGCATTCATCTTAAGATAGCTAGGTAGGACAAGCACATATCACAGTCATAGTAAGTACATTTTTCCTCTAAAGTAGATATCAGCAAAGTCAGAGCTAGCAAGACGAATTAAGTCAAATGCAAGTGTTAGTTCATGAAAGGCAAGATTCATTTTTTGGTGGGGGGGGGGGGTGATGGGGGGTGCTGTGGGATTATTTAAGATGTTTTTGGGAAGATGGGCAGGAACTCTGCTGTCCTAGATTTAGGGGGAAGTTGGTTCTATCGTTGGGGTGCAAGGACAGAGAAGAGTTTGGACTGGGTTAAGCGGGAGCTGCCCTCCCATAAAGGTGGGATGGCCAAGAGACATGAGGAGGCAGAACAGAGTACTTGGATTGGGATGTAGGGTTTGCGCATAGCCTGAAGGTAGGGGGGTGCTGCTCTTTAGGTAAACACCATGGTCTTGTAGTGGATGCAACCTTCTACTGGAAGCCAGTGGAGTGTACGGAGGAGCGGGGTGACATGGGAGAATTTAGGACGGTTGAACACCAGGCGGGCTGCGGCATTCTGGATAAGTTGCAGGGGTTTGAAGGCACAAGTGGGGAGCCCAGCCAACAGTGAGTCGCAGTCGTCCAGACTGGAGATGACAAGTGCCTGGATTAGGACCTGCTCCGCTTCCTGTGTGATGTAAAAGAAACAGATTCATTTAGTCTCAGTCCATAAGGTCAAATGGGCTGATTGCTGCTGCCGGTTTTAAAATGTCAATCCGGAGACATTTCTCTATCAATTGGCTCAGTCACACAAGTCAGTCTGTAGGCTATAGCTTGGATCCATAGAGCTACTATTCGTAGTTAATGTAAGGCAGCTGCTGGGAGTAAAGCACTATAGAGGCCATAGTAGAGCCACAGGGCTCTGTCTGGCCTGGTGTCCTGTGTTCCAGCTTTACCCGAAGGCTGACACAACACTTTCGGAGCACCAGAGTAATGTTTCCAAGTGGCGAGTAGGGAAGCCTTAGTCAGTGTGCGTGTGTTCTTCCCTGGTGTCCTATTTTCCTGTTTGTGTGCGTGCGTGTTTTTCTGCAGCATTCTGTTGTTGAATTATTAATCACTGTGAGTGCCTGGGGGGCCCAGGTGTTCATATGATGCTGCAGACAGGTGTGTTTAAGGTATGCCACACCTCTCACTGCTGAACTGAGAGACAGTAGGGGAGGGAGAAGGGACAGAGGACAAAGCAGAACTGCATTGTAGGAGTGTGTACCATCTAGGCCACGATGCCCTTAATTGAATGCTCTACTTCCTGGCTCCTGGCATTGTCCTCTTTCTGGGACTGCAGTTATCTCTCTCTCTGCCTCTCTTTCTCTCTTGCGCTCTCTCTCTCTCAGCCTCGCTCTCTCTCTCTCTTTCTCTCTGCGTAGCTGTCCCTACTATCCGACCTTGCTGCCTCAGATGAAGTGTATGCAACTTTGAAAGCCAGCCTTGCTAGTTTAGCACTGGGTCTCAGGAGTATAACAAGTGTACAGAAAGCATACAGCATTTTTGTATTGGGATCATACACTGTGTGTGTGTGTGTGTGTGTGTGTGTGTGTGCGCGCGCATGCGCATTTGGGCCTAATGGATTAAGGGTAGACTGTAATCGGGCATCTTCATTATAGGAAGAGACACGGATTATCCCTCTACCACCTCCCCTCATCACCTCTTTCCCCCAATCATTATCTCCACTCGTTTAATCTGTCCCTGTTCTATCAGCTGTTCCCTCTTCTTTTCTTCAGGTTTTTCTTCAGTGATGGTTATTTTTGCTCGTTCTTGTTATTTGTGACTCCCGGTGCGTGGCCTCATTTAGTTCCTAGGTCTCAACCCTAGATGAAATCTGAGTGGACTCATCTCAATTTGTCTTGACAGTATTGTTATACCACAGTGAGCTCATTCTGATCTAGATGACACACACACACTGTATATCGAGGGCCTGAGAACCATTCATCCAAAACAGTGGTCCCTGGCTACAGCAATGGGTAAAATTAAGTAACTTTTTCCCCACCATGTTTTTGTCATTAATATATTTTTTAAATCTATTAAATTAAAATGTCTTGTCTTTCCAGATGGCAAAACAGATACAACCTTTTTGAGCGGGAGTGTATCCAGACTCGAATACACACTTGTATTATCCAGACATATACAACATGTTCAGAAGTGCTCTAGTAAACTTAAGGGTGTTTTCACATAGTCCTTTTTAAAATAACTAATCTCAGTCCTCTTTAAAGTAAACTCGGGAGTAAAAAAAAAAGCAACTGTTGTCTTTGTATTCATACTGCCCTTGCCTTTGAATGTCTTCCTAGTCTTCTTTGCATTCACATTGCTATGTTTAGAAAGGAATCAAGATCTTTTTCCAACATTTACTCAATGCACTCTGGGTTTTTCCAAAGTGCAAGACAAGCCATTCCATGAGATCGTGTAATCGACAGTGTTGGGTTAGTGAAGTACAGGTAGTTCAACTAGAAATGTAACTACATTTTACAGTAGCTTGGTGGTAGTATAACTAAATTCAGATCTTGGTAATGTTTTCAGTAGTTAATTACTACTTCTTTTGCCGTGTAGCTAACTACTCCCCCTAAAATATAAATGTTTTTGTTCGAATTTCCTTTCTTTTTCGACAGCAGACCTGCCTAATTCCTAATTTTGTTTTAATTGGCTAAATTATACATTCTGTTAACATCTGACCCCAGGGTGATCTGTTCTTGGATTTTGTAGTCTGACATTTCATATTTAGATATAATAATTTTTCACGTAGTAGTTTGGATGTAGTGAACTACTTTATTTATTAAGGGTAGCTTTAGTGTAGTTTAACTTCTTCCAGTGTGAAGTAATTGGTAGCTTGGTAAACTACTGTATATATACTTTATATAGGGCTCCCAAGTGGCACAGCGGTCTAAGGCACTACATCTCAGTGCTAGAGGCATCACAACAGACCCTGGTTCGATTCCCAGCTGTATCACAACCGTCCGTAGTTGGGAGTCCCATAGGGCGGCGCGCAATTGGCCCAGCGTCGTTTGGGTTTGGCCCGGGGTAGGCCGTCATTGTAAATAAGAATTTGTTCTTAACTGACTTGCCTAGTTAAATAAAATATTTTCATAGTAGCTTCCCCAACACTGGTTATTGGGCAGCTACATATCCATACTTACATTTCGGAAGCTAATAGATTGCATTTAGTTAAAAGATGAGAATATTAACATGTAAATATTATTTGTAAAACAATAAATAGAATACTGCAAATGAAATGAAATGCTGTAATTGAAAATTGTACACCCAATGTAGGCTACTGCCCCTTTAAGATGAAGCATTGATTTTGTGGTTAGTGCAATCCGGGATTCTTGGAACATCCCTACCCTAAATCCTAACCATAACCCTTACCTAACCTTAACCCTTAACTTAACCATTTTAAATGTCAATTTCAATGGGGTAACATCAATTGGAATGTTTCAGGGATCCCGGATAGGGTACAAAATCAAGATCCTTCTTATTTTGTGATTCTCACCAAATATGTTGTCTTCACACTATTCAAACCCCACAATCGAATAAACAGTTTATGAAGCTCTCTTAGCCTATAGATCACATATTGTAAACAAATAATCAGAACATTATGTCAGTACAAAACTCCACACATTTTGCAATTTCTGTGCATTCTTGACAATCACTAATCGATATCAAAAGACGGCACACGTTTTGTCCACCAATTGGCACATCTTCTCTCTTTTGTGGCACCAATGTGGAGGGGTTATGGCAGGGGAAACGGTGTTGCAGTAGTTTAGTGTTTGGTGCTGGAATAATGACAAGCGAACCTGGGGAGCTTTGTGCTCACATTGCCCTAAAAAAGGGAACCGGACCACTGAATTCAAGCGAACCGAACTCAGACCACCACACGAGATGTTCAGTTCGTTTCAGGGGCTCTTTTGAGGGGTGTGAGTTCCTTTGGAGTGTTTACTCTGCTCAAAAAATTAAGCGAGCCGCACTGAGTTCATCACAATTGGCTGAAACGGACAATGTGTGAGAACACCATAAAGGTGTGTGCATCAATACATGTGTACAACACTCCCCCTTGGGGAGGTTCCATGACGTGTGAATGTACAGACTATTGAGTTTTAATGATCATCAACATCAGTCCATTATCGGATCAGAGCCCTATTTAGAGACTCCAAACGGCCATTGCGTGGGAATGGGATTGGTATCAGGCGAGGGAGACCTAAGTCTTACTCTAAATTGTTTTTGATAGTAGCTGGTTTATTCCAGCTAGGCCTATACAGTCACGATGATTCTGTGTAGATTTGTATAGGCCAGTCATACCGAATGACTTTGGTTACATTACACCTCATGGCTTAGTTCCTATACGACTCTGTTTCATAGTTGGTCAGGCACAGAGCATGTTTGTGTGAGGGTGTGTGCTTGCAGATTGCACACACTACCTCAACTCCATGTTAGCGTCTCCGGTCTCATCTGCTGCTCATGCTCAGCAATCTGAGACTGATGAGACACATGAGAGGAGCTCGCGGGGAGAAACTCTAATTGGCCACCAAATTAATGTCACGGCCGCATCAGATCTGGAGCATGACATGAAGCTACATGTTAAGTGGTTCCTCTGTGTCTTCTGGGATGTGTTTTAATGCTGCAACATTACTGAAGCCCACTCTCTAAAGCAGCCCAGTTTTCAGGGCCATACAGATGTGGGGACAGTAGTTGCGAACACAAAGGCCTCCATAACAGACATTTTACTATGAGAGGTTTAAGTGGTGGTGCGGTGTATATAGAAAGATTGCTAGATTACACACACACACACACCACATTCTTACATGGCAATCCCATGGCATTTACGGCAGATTGCATCACCAGTCCCCACCATATCAAATAAAGCAGACCTAATAATACTCGTATCTCTGTTTTAAACTGTCAGCGTATCAGTGAGATAAGCAAGGCTGGAGTCAGACTGCCTGTGATCTGATCTGTCAGGAATGTCTGTGCGTTTCCTGGAGATCCACTGGATCTGTCCCACAGAAGATTAACAGGCCCTCTATTGACCAGGCTCTCCATACACACAGCCTATCAGAGGCTGGTTAGAGGAGGATCCTGTATGGATATTGGGACCATACCTGTAACATGATGAATTTGTCCCATAGCATCAGAAGTTTGAGAAAGGACAATGGCTGTTAAAAGTAGGGGAAAGAGAGGGAGAGGAGCAAAGGGGAGAAAGGAAGAGGTGCACGATGCAGGCCTGGCTGAGTCAGACTGAAATGTGGTGTGTGTGTGTGTGTGTGTGTGTGTGTGTGTGTGTGTGTGTGTGTGTGTGTGTGTGTGTGTGTGTGTGCGCGTACCTGCATGCAGGTGTGTGTAAGTACATTCATATTTATGTATGTGTGTATTTGTAACCAGCTCAGCTGCCGTGGAAGGTCTGTCAAACCCCACTGCCATTATTTCAGATGGAGCCTAGCAGCTGCAGACTGACAGGTCTAACCTGTGATCTACGTCCATTATTCTATTTTATTCCCCTTTAACCCTCTTTATTCCCCTTTAATCCTTACTCGCAGTCAACATGACAATATGTGGGGTCAGATTTGACCAGTGGAGCTGACCTAATAGTCACAGTATATGGTTGGGCAGATGTGTGTGTCTGTTAGTGTGTGTGTGTGTGTACAGCAACCCTTTGGGTCACAGGAGATGAGGGGCACACCTTCCTGAAAATGGAGGAGTGAGCCGTTAGTGATGCAATCAATTAGAATGTATAACAACATACAGTACCAGTCAAAAGTTAGGACACCTACTCATTCCAGGGTTTTTCTTTGTTTTTACTATTTTCTACGTAGAATATTAGTGGACATCAAAACTATGAAATAACACATGGAATCATGTAGTAACCACAAAAGTGTTAAACAAATCAAAATATATTTGAGATTCTTCAAAGTAGCCTCCCTTTGCCTTGATGACACGCTTTGTACACTCTTGGCATTCTCTCAACCAGCTTCAGGAGGTAGTCACCTGGAATGCATTTCAATTAACAAGTCTGCCTTGTTAAAAGTTAATTTGTGGAATTTATTTTCTTCTTAATGTGTTTGAGCCAATCCGTTGTATTGTGACAAGGTAGGGTTGGTATATAGAAGATAGCCCTATTTGACCAAGTCCATATTATGGCAAGAAAAGTTCAAATAAGCAAAGAGAAACAATAGTCCATCATTAATTTATGATATGAAGATCCTTTAATCTGGAAAATTTCAAGAACTTTTAAAGTTTCAAGTGCAGTCGCAAAAAACATCAAGGGCTATGATGAAACTGGCTCCCATGAGAACCGCCACAGGAAAGGAAGACCCAGAGTTACCTCTGCTCCAGAGGATAAATTCATTAGAATAACTGCACCTCAGATTGCAGCCCAAAGAAATGCTTCATGGAGTTCAAGTAACAGACACATCTGAACATCAACTGTTCAGAGGAGACTGCATTAATCAGGTCTTCATGGTCGAATTGCGGCAAAGAAACCACTTCTAAAGGACCAATAAGAAAAAGAGACTTGCTTGGGCCAAGAAACACAAGCAATGCACTTTAGACCGGTGGAAATCTGTCCTTTTGGTCTGATGAGTCCAAATGTGAGATTTTTGGTTCCAGCCGCCGTGTCTTTGTGAGACGCAGAGTAAGTGAGCGGATAATATCCGCATGTGTAGTCCCCCCCCCCCCCCCCCCATGAAGCATGGAGGAGGTGTGGGGGTGCTTTGCTGGTGACACTGATTTATTTAGAATTCAAGGCACACTTAACCAGCATGGCTACCACAGCATTCTGCAGTGATATGCCATCCCATCTGGTTTGCACTTAGTCCCACTATCATTCGTTTTTCAACATGACAATGACCGAACACAACTCCCAGGCTGTGTCCGGGCTATTTGACCAAGAAGGAGAGCGATGGAGTGCTGCATCAGATGACCTGGCCTCCACAATCACCTGACCTCAACCCAGTTGAGATGGTTTGAGATGAGTTGGACCGCAGCCAACAGGTGCTCCGCATATGTGGGAACTTCTTCAAGGCTGTTGGAAAAGCATTCTAGCTGAAGCTGGTTGAAAGAATGCCAAGAGCGTGCAAAGCTGTCATCAAGGAAAAGGGTGGCTACTTCGAAGAATCTCAAATTTGTTTAACACTTTTTTTGAATACTTCATGATTCCATATGTGTTATTTCATAGTTTTGATGTCTTCACTATTATTCTACAATGTAGTAAAAATAAAGAGAACCCCTTGAATGAGTACGGGTGTCCAAACTTTTGACTGGTACTGTATAACTTCTCAAAGGGTTAACAGCATTGGTAGTACTCTAGATGCACTATATATACAAAAGTATGTGGACATGCCTTCAAATTAGTGGATTCGGCTATTTCAGCCACACCTGTTGCGAACAAGTGTATAAAATCAAGCACACAGCCATGCAATCTCTGGAAGCAACGTCAGCACAACTGTTTGTCGGGAGCTTCATGAAATGGGTTTCCATGGCCGAGCAGCCGCACACAAGCATAAGATCACCATGCGCAATGTAGCTTCGGCTGGAGTGATGTAAAGCTCACCGCCATTTTGACTCTGGAGCAGTGGAAATGCATTCTCTGGAGTGATGAATCACGCTTCACCATCTGGCAGTCCGACAGGTGACTCTGGGTTTGGCAGACGCCAGGAGAACGCTACATGCCCCAATGCATAGTGCCAACTGTAAAGTTTGGTGGAAGACGAATGTGTTTTTTCATGGTTCGGCTAGGCCTCTTAGGTCCAATGAAGGGAAATCTTAACGCTACAGCATACAATGACATTCTAGACGATTCTGTGCTTCCAACTTTGTGGCAACAGTTTGGGGAAGGCCCTTTCCTGTTTCAGCATGACAATGCCCCGTGCACAAAGCGAGGTCCGTACAGAAATGGTTTGTCGAGATCGGTGTGGAAGAACTTGACTGGCCTGCACAAAGCCCTGACCTCAACACCATCGACACTGTTGGGGTGAATTGGAACGCCGACTGCGAGCCAGGCCTAATCGCCCAACATCAGTGCCCAACCTCACTAATGCTCTTGTGGCTAAATGGAAGCAAGTCCCTGCAGCAATGTTCCAACATCTGGTGGAAAGGCTTCCCAGAAGAGTGGAGCCTGTTATAGCAGCAAAGGGAGAACCAACTCCATATTCATGCCTATGATTTTGGACAAAGATGTTTGACCAGAAGGTGTCCACATTCCTTTGGTCATGTAGTGTATCTACAGGCTATGTATTGATGGCTTTGAGCCAAGGAACCTTCCCTCAGTTACATGGGGTTAAACGCTATAGCCTTGATGGGATGGGACCTGACTGCCGTTACCATGGATCCTGTTGCTCCCTGCCCTGTTTCAACTTATCAACGGTGTGTTCCTCTCACCGCCACTTCCTGCTCTCTGAGAGCCAATCATATCACCCTAACTGACGAGAGGGAGGGAAGGGGGATTTAAGGGTAGGAAAATAAGTGAAGGAGAGAGGATAATATAGGCCTAGAGAGGGTGAGTGAAGGGATATGAGGACATACGAGATTTCTCTTGTCATTCTCTATTATTGCCAAATGTGTCTCTGTCACAATAGCATGGCTGACGGTAAAGCTTCAGATTGGTGGGAGGAAATGTCTCATCCAAACAACAAAACCTTTTGCGACTTCTGACCCCTAACCCTGCTAAAGCATCTCTAACATCCTTCTTTCCTATCATCTCTTCTGTTTTCTCTGTCCTATTCTCTCTCGCTCTCTCTCCAGTGCTATAGTTAGGTAGCAGCTACAGTTTCTCTCCAGTTCTCATTACAATGAACCTCTCTCTCCCCTGAGTCAAAACTGTCACACCTTACTGTGGGAAAGCAATTGTCTCTGTGTGTGTGTGTAACGTATAATATGTGTGTTTATGTGCAAATGGTAAAATTATTCATCTGAGGAGTCCGCCATTGTCTTGGTAATTTAAGAACTGTATTTCCAGTCCAGTAGTAAGTGATTAGAGGTAATGGAATCAGTGCATTGGCAAACTCATATGGAGAAAGAGGCACATTGGAATAATATCTCATCCCCAGACAGACCAAAGTCTGAGTAACGTTTAGCGTATACAGTAGGACAATTTGTCTTCCAGGCAGGCAATTTAAGCACACACAAGAAGAAAGGCACATATGCATGAAAGCACACACACGCGCACATGTATAGAACATCTATAAACATACTCACAGTACACACACACCTTCCTCTGTTTTATAGGTGACACTTACCTTAGGTCCATTACCTTATTTCTCTTCAGAAGCAGTGTGTGTCTGTGAGTCACATTTTAAAGAATTTCAAAGCCCTTGCTGTGTTGCACTGTATCTTGATTCATGATCTGTTAGTGTGTGTGTGTGTGTGTTAGCTTGGCTAGCGTTGTCCTTAAACGGCACTCAAGGCTGCGCTCAGACTGGCTCTGGCCAGCCAGCAACCGCTGCTATCACACACACGCACATAATGCAGTCTTGGTCACCACCATGGTTGCAGTAATGCTCACAATGTACACATGCACGCACACACGCACTATTCAATAGGTAACCTCATCTGGGATTTTCCATACACTGTGCTCCATCCCTCACTCCCTAAGGGCTCTCTCTCTCTCTTTCCCTCTTTCCATCTCCCCCTCCCTCCATTTCTCGCTCTCTCTTTCTCCGCCTCCTCCTGTCAGAATGGTGTTCTAGAGTCCGCTCAGATCCCAGAGCCAGACTCTATAACTAGCTTTTACAGTTTAAACACCATTATAAAACTGCCTATCCATTTCTAGAGGAAAGAGAGCCCTGCCTTAGGGAGTAGGAGAGGTCGTCTAGTAGGTAACGCCACCCAGAGCCGTGTGTGTCTGTCTGAGGAGCAGTCTCCTCATGCCTGGTGTTTGATGTGTGCCACTGATCACATTTCGCTTGAAGACACTACACACACACGCACGCACGCACGCACACGGAAATGCAGTGTACCCAGAAAGACAGGACTCAGAGCAAGACTGCCTTATGTTCCTTTTACATTGACGTCTCATGTTCCCATATCACAGACATCTGTGTGTGTGTGTATCTGAAGGCATGAAGGCAGACTGAGAATCACATCAAGATCTCACAGTTTTACTAATTTGACTTCAGATTCTGACATTTCTCCAAATATCAAATTTCGAAGTGGTTCCAAAACGTCAAGGGCTAAGGTTTGGGATAGGGTCAAAATATTAAGTGTAGGCATTCATTCTGAAATGTTCATTTTAGGGTTAAGGTTTAGGATAAGTTTAAAACTATAAAATGTGAAAACGAGTGTTTGCCACTGGGAATAAACACGCGACCTTCGGATCCAGAGTCATGGCATTACCATCCACAACTCCCTACTTAATGGTAATAGCGCTCACTGTTACCCCTAGTGGCCGGTTTTGAAGGCATTTTCCGACATCCTCAGGACATATATAGACGTCCAATATCAAAGTCAATCCTGGCTGCGTCCCTCCCCCCTCCTCTTAACACACTGTGAGCTCAGGTACAATGTAACTACAGAGAGGGGGATTCAAACAACATCTCCTGAACATCTCCATAATGGCATTGTTAGCATAATTGCCAGCGGTTATTAGCTACATCAGAGCAACAGGTCTCTGTTTGTTTTTAATTGGGGCTTTTGTTGGAGCTGCGGGTACAAAACACTCATGACAGCATCCTACTACACCCAAGCCCCCCTTCTCTCTCCCCCTCCCTCTAGAGTCTACACTCCTCTCCCTCTCTCTTTTTCCATCCCCTCCCTCACACATTCTTGTCGTTTTGATGAGGCAGTGCTGGAGCTAATCAATGACTATGCTAACAAGCTTCCTGGCAAACAGCTGTGTTGTAAGAGCTGTTGGAGCAGCCTTACCAATCAGCTTCTACTATGACTAAGGTTAGGCAACACCCAAACAAGGCACAATCATGCAATCTTGTGTGTGACATTAATGGTCATTTAAATGAGTGGAGATATTGTTGTTTAATCACTGTAGTGCTGTGTCAAACTGTACCCCGGCCTGCTTTCCTGTTAACACCTGTATGTGTGCGCACTTCTTCTGCTATGAGAGAACATCTCTCTTTCAACATCTCTCTCTAATTGCTGATGTGAGCAGTATGAGACTAGCATGCTAACAAACTAAAACGAGGACTCTCCATTTAACCCCAGCCTTCCTCTGACACCATGCGGTGTGCTAGCGGGAGTTGGTGTAGCAGCATTCACTCTCTTTGTTAGCAGACTGTGTGGCTGTGTCTGACCACGTGCCTCTCAGCAGGTGTATGTATAGCGAGAAAGCTGAGCCTAATGCCCAGTGGTCCATCAGGTGTGCGTGTTTGTGAGGCCTCCTAACAAGGGAACACACGGTACAGGGTCTGCTGTTGCTAGGCTGTCCCTAAATAGGAAATCTGCAAGGTCATGATAAAGATGAACTGCCGAGTCACCTGCTAAACTCCACTGGCATCAGAGTCTCTGGTCTGTCATCACAACAGCTCTCTCTCACCTCTCAACATACAGAGCAGAGAGCTGCTGTTGGCATTATAGATTAACCACAAACATATATATATATACGCGCGCGCGCGCGCGCACACACACACAGAGGTCATATTGATTTTTGCACTGTGGTTGACTGACTGTTAAGTTCCTAACAGCGCTGAGCCAGTCCTCTGTTGGCTGCGGCCCAAAGGTTAATCAGTGGTTGCCATGGTAGTTATGTAAATACAGGGTGAAGTCTCATAGCTGATATACTGTACTCCGGGCCGGTCCTTGATGTTCTTCCACACTAGGCGAGACAAAAAAGTGCCGCCCCCCAGTATGCGAAATGACGTTAAAACATTTTCCAGTTCTTGAATTTAGGTTCAATTTAGGTTCTGAATGAAAGGTGAAAATGTATTTACCTTATGTTTTAAAATACATATTTTCCAGGAAGTTGAAAAAAACTTTTTCTAGATGTTGACATCAGGCTCATTTTTGGTTCTGAATGAAAGTTGAAAATAAGTCATTTATAGACTTCTATGTTTGTACCAAATCAAGGCTGGTCCAGACCAGACAAAATCTGAACCAAACATAGACGTCTATGATTCATTCAGATTTGGTCCGGACGGGACCAAAAACCAATGTCTGTGGATGTGGAAATCAAGGCCGGTCGGGACTGCACCAAAAAAAAAAACATCCAAAAGTGTGTGTCGGTCCTTACTTACAGAGTTGTAACCTACAATGTATCCTGAAATTTAATTTGATGAATGCCCATCTATGTGGTCAGCCTACTGTTTGTAAAACACCAAGAAAAGATGTCCGGACAGGACCAAAATAAGACATCCAAAAGATGTTGACTCTTGCTTACTGGGGTGTAGCCTACCAGCTATCGGCTGCAATGGAATTTGATGAATGCCCATCCATGCGGTAGGCCCACCGTTTGTATAACAGGCCACTGCGTTGGCTTTATTAATCCTGATTCCTGTGACTAATCAATTTGGCTAATTGAGCTCTGAATATCAGCTACTCACCTTTATCAGGAGTTATCGTGAGCCTATTTGCAATGTGTTTACACAGCGGGAGATGCTGAAGTATTTTATTTTTCACAATGATCAGTTTGTCAAAAATTGACAGATACAAACTTGAACCCACTGACAATGGGGTGACACTCCTGAACAACAGTGATTGTCCAATCCATATTGTCCATTTGACTTGTACTGTTTTTAGGATATGTTGTTTGTTGACATGACAGTATATATTTTTGGACAGAAAAGGCTGCATACTCCTACCATAGGCTATATCTGCTACATTATTTATTTCGATTTTTGGGGGGGAGGAACGTTGGTGGATGCATCTCTTCAACAGCACCCTGGAGAGGCGCGCTGGGAATGGACCAGGAAAATATTTTGCTCCCCGTCCTTTGACAAAGTGGGCAGTGCTTATCACAGGGCGGCATCAGCGCTCACCTAAAAATCCCATAAGGCCACAGGTTGAGAGAAATTGTCATTGTTTTTGGGCAGAATTATGTGAGGTTTGATGTGTTGTTGTTGGAAGTGCGTCTTGGTTAGTTTAGCTCAGAAAATGCTGGCCTCGTCAATCTGCAACCATAGGCGGCCACCTAATGAGTGGGCCGGCCATGACAGTACCAGCTCCTAATGGCCACTAGCCATTACCATGGTGAATGTATGCCTTTGTGTTTTGAAAACCTCTACACCTCCCAGTTTATGTATATGTTACAGATGTAAGAGAGAGAGGGATATATCCATGTTCATTTCTGATTTTGACCCATTCAACAATAGGTTGTAGCATTTTGAAGGCAGATTGTAGAGGGAAAAATAGGAGAAAATGCAGTTAGGATCCCAGTCCCAGACTGGTAGAGTTCTTTATTTTCATTTTGTGATGTAGTGGTGGACACAAAATTATGCGTGTCCTCTCCTCTCTTCATTACTACTCAAACAGGCCATTTTTCATTGAATTAAACAGCCACACGTTATCCTTATGATTATGAACACTATCCCTCCCTCTCATAATTTCCCTCCTATTCCTCTCTCCCTCTCCTCTTTCTCTCCCTCCCTCGCCCACTCTCCTGAACATCTTTCTTTTCTGTCTACCTTTTTCCATAATCTCTCTCGGTCCTGTCCTTTTTCTCTCTCCATCCCTTTCTCTCGCTCTCTCTTTTTTTTCTCCCTCGCTGTCTGTTCTGCTTGTCTGTGTTTGCTGGAATGGAGAGAGTCAGGATGAGGGAAGCTGAAGTAATAAGATAGTATGACTGTCCTTTTGGGCTGTAGAAAGTGCTGACTGCTCTCTCTCTCCCCCCCCCGTCTCTCTGCGTGAGGGTGTATATAGTGGCCCATGCTGTTGGAAAAGGCAGCTTCAATCCGCTGTATCTAATCATCAATAAGTCATTACTCACTCCGATAGGCTAGTAAGCTCCTTAGCAACACCGCCGCTCTGTTGCTAACATCAGGAACAGGGGAATGCAAAACACGGGCTTGTTTTTTCCAGAGTTTATAGCATGATGTTGGCGACAGAGATTGATATGTGACCCACCACCTGGAATCGGTCCTATGTAGCAACATTTGAAATTATGTATTTTACCATGGTTAAAAGTAGAGACTCAGAGCTAGAAAATGATATATCATACGCTGCAGTTGAGGAACAATGGGGAAAGTAATTCTGCTTTGAAAGTTGATAAACTTGTAACCCCACTTTTGAGAAAATGGGTCGTGAATGTTTTGGTACACCTACTGGAGAGCTCTTCTTAGCCCTACCCATCTCTTTAAGGATTCACATGTGAAGCTACTGGCTGAACAGATTGATTTAAGATAGTGTAGTGAACAACCACAGATTTCAAGACTAAAAGTGGTGAAATTAGTAGCAAAAAGTAGTAGTAAAAATACACTATCTAGGCCTTGGCCTATATCCTAATCTGACTTTGCTGCAGGTCATGTTCTTCACATTACCATCTCTGGTAAACGCACACTACAAATAAAATCTTTATTTGTCACATGCACAGGATACAGAAGGTGTAAGCTTTTTTTATCTGAGGGTATAGAAATAGTATTTATTTCTTTATAGTAGCTTGGGTGTTATCGCCATGTCAGCATTCAACTCTGTTCTGTTGTGTAATTACCTTTTACAGAGTGACCTTCTCCATCTTCTTCTACTATCACACTGCTGTCTGCTGGAAGAACTGCACTTAAAGACATGCTCCGACTAAAAAAGTATTTTTTAACCTCTTCAGGCTAGGGGGTGGTGTTCGGAAGTAGGGAGAGTCTGACGTGCCCAAAGTAAACTGCCTGTTACTCAGGCCCAGAAGCTAGGATATGCATATAATTGGTAATATTGGATTGAAAACACTGAAGTTTCTAAAACTGTTAAAATAATGTAACAGAACTGATATGGCAGGCGAAAACCCGAGGAAAATCCATCTGGAAAATGTTTTTTTTTGAGGTCAGTCTTTCCGTTGACTTGCTATTGACTATAGAGGGAATTAGCTCCCAGATTGCAGTTCCTATGGCTTCCACTAGATGTCAAGAGTCTTTAAACATGGTTTCCGGCTTGTTTTTTGAAAAACAAACAAGAAATTGAAGTTCTTCCAAGTGGCTCATAAAAGGACACTACTGTTTTGGCACGCGTGAATGGGTGCGCGCTCCTCGTTATTTTTCTTTCTTATTGAACAGACTACTTTTCGTCTGAAATATTATAGTTTATTTAGATATTTGACAATCTGAGGATTAATTACAAACAGGGTTTGACTTGTTTGGATGAACTTTACCGGTACTTTTTGGATTTCTTTGTCTGCATGTTGAACGAGTGGATTACAGAACTCCATGGCACCAACTAAACTGACTTTTTGGGATATAAAGGACTTTATCGAACAAAACAACAATTCTTTGTGTTCCTGGGACCCGTGGGATTGCAAACAGAGGAAGATCTTCAAAGGTGAGTGATTTTATTTTATCACTATTTTAAATTTTTCTAACGCCTTTGCTGGTTTGAATAATTATGTTGTTGTGGGGTGCTGTCCTCAGACAATCAAATGTTCTGCTTTCGCCGTAAAGCCTATTGTAAATCTGACAACGCGGTTCGATTACCAAGATTCTAAGTTTTTGAATGGTATACAACACTTGTATTTCATGAATGTTTAATATGACTATTTTTGTAATTTGATAAACTGGAATGCTATTTGGCCCTAAACAGAGAGTACACACTGGCAGAATACCTGACCACTGACTGACCCAAAATTAAGGAAAGCTTTGACTATGTACAGACTCAGTGAGCATTGATGTGCTATTGAGAGAGGCCGCCATAGGCAGACCTGGGTCTCGAGAAGACAGGCTATATGCACACTGCCCACAAAATGTGGCGAACAAACGGCGCTGTACTTCCTAACCTCCTGCCAAATGTATGACCATATTAGAGACATTTCCCTCCGATTACACAGACCCACAAAGAATTTGAAAACAAACCCAATTTTGATAAATATCTACTGGGTGAAATTCCACAGTGTGCCATCACAGCAGTAAGATGTGTGACCTGTTTACACAAGAAAAGGGCAACCAGTGAAGAACAAACACCATTGTGAATACAATTTTCCATTTTGTACTTTAACTATTTACACATTTCGACACGTGGGGCATGCCCTGACGAATTGAGGCTGTTCTGAGGGCAAAAGTGGGTGCAACTTAATACTAATGTTTTTTACACTCCGTGTATGTGACGTAGTACACAATTCTCGGGGACCAGTTTTGGCTCGTGATTGCTGCTTTGTCTTTGAGGTTCTCTTGTCTCTGTTCGTTTGAACCTGAGACACTGTATACACACACATGCAGGCATCAAACCCATCTCTCTCTCTCGCTCTCTCTCTGCCATCATTACCACCTGTACCACTACTAAACGGATGATAAACAACAATAACAGCAATTATAAGTAAGTTACTGCTTACTATGCGGATGTTACTATTCAGTGTCCCTCAGGCTATGGCAGGCAAATACATATTTGGCTGCAAGAGGAGCCATTGCTCCTTCGCCCATGAGTATTTTTAGTTTTTCCTCTGGATTTAATGAGTTAAAATTTGGAATAAATGTAGTCATTTCTGTGAATAATGTATCTCTTGGTGAGGAATATTTATCACAGTAAAGGAGAAAGTGCATCTCTGTTTCTACCTCCCCTGTCGTGCAGTGACCACATACCCGCTCCTCTTTGGG
>QNTS01004998.1:18986-34050 GCA_003317085.1 Hucho hucho
TAACTAATGCACCATAACTAACGCACCATAACTAATGCACCATAACTAATGCACCATAACTAATGTATTATAACTAATGTATTATGACTACTGTATTATAACTAATGTATTATAACTAATGCACCATAACTAATGTATTATAACTAATGTAGTATGACTACTGTATTATAACTATTGTATTATAACTAATGTATTATAACTAATGTATTTTAACTAATGTATTATAACTAATGTATTATAACTAATGTATTATAACTAATGTATTATAACTAATGCACCATAACTAATGTATTATAACTAATGTATTATGACTACTGTATTATAACTACTGTATTATAACTACTGTATTATAACTAATGTATTATAACTAATGCACCATAACTAATAAATTATAACTACTGTATTATAACTACTGTATTATAACTACTGTATTATAACTAATGCACCATAACTAATGTATTATAACTAATGTATTATAACTACTGTATTATAACTAATGCACCATAACTAATGTATTATAACTAATGTATTATAACTACTGTAATATAACTAATGTATTATAACTACTATATTATAAATACTGTATTATAACTAATGTATTATAACTAATGCACCATAACTAATATATTATAACTAATGTATTATAACTAATGTATTATAACTACTGTATTATAACTAATGTATTATAACTACTGTATTATAACTAATGTATTATAACTAATGTATTATAACTAATGCACCATAACTAATATATTATAACTAATGTATTATAACTAATGTATTATAACTACTGTATTATAACTAATGTATTATAACTAATGCACCATAACTATTGTATTATAACTAATGTATTATAACTAATGTATTATAACTAATGTATTATAACTAATGTATAATAACTAATGTATAATAACTAATGTATTATAACTACTGTATTATAACTAATGTATTATAACTAATGTATTATAACTAATGTATTATAACTACTGTATTATAAATACTGTATTATAACTAATGCACCATAATTAATAAATTATAACTAATGTATTATAACTAATGTATTATAACTACTGTATTATAACTACTGTATTATAACTAATGTATTATAACTACTGTATTATAACTAATGTATTATAACTACTGTATTATAACTACTGTATTATAACTAATGTAATATAACTAATGTATTATAACTAATGTATTATAACTACTGTATTATAACTAATGTATTATTACTACTGTATTATAACTAATGCACCATAACTAATAAATTATAACTACTGTATTATAACTAATGTATTATAACTACTGTATTATAACTACTGTATTATAACTAATGTATTATAACTACTGTATTATAACTAATGACCATAACTAATGTATTATAACTAATGCACCATAACTAATAAATTATAACTACTGTATTATAACTAATGTATTATAACTACTGTATTATAACTAATGTATTATAACTACTGTATTATAAATACTGTATTATAACTAATGTATTATAACTAATGTATTACAACTAATGCACCATAACTAATGTATTATAACTAATGTATTACAACTAATGCACCATAACTAATGTATTATAACTACTGTATTATAACTACTGTATTATAACTACTGTATTATAACTAATGTATTATAACTAATGTATTATAACTACTGTATTATAACTAATGTATTATAACTAATGTAATATAACTAATGTATTATAACTACTGTATTATAACTAATGTATTATAACTACTGTATTATAACTAATGTATTATAACTAATGTATTATAACTAATGTTTTATAACTAATGTATTATAACTAATGTATTATAACTAATGTAATATAACTAATGTATTATAACTAATGTATTATAACTACTGTATTATAACTAATGTATTATAACCAATGCACCATAACTAATAAATTATAACTACTGTATTATAACTACTGTATTATAACTACTGTATTATAACTAATGCACCATAACTACTGTATTATAACTAATGCACCATAACTAATAAATTATAACTACTGTATTATAACTACTGTATTATAACTACTGTATTATAACTACTGTATTATAACTAATGTATTATAACTACTGTATTATAACTACTGTATTATAACTACTGTATTATAACTAATGCACCATAACTAATGTATTATAACTAATGTATTATAACTACTGTATTATAACTAATGTATTATAACTACTGTATTATAACTAATGTATTATAACTACTGTATTATAACTAATGTATTTGAACTACTGTATTATAACTAATGTTATAACTAATGTATTATAACTAATGTATTATAACCAATGCACAGATCTAGTTAAAGTAGCTTCTTGTTGACTTAACAAACACTGTCAGGTTTAGTTCCAGACCTTTCCAAAGGGTTTGTATCCTGTGTGTTGTAGCAGACTGGATCTAGCTAAAGTAGCTTCTTGTTCCAAGTTTGCAGGGTGTTGTGTTGTTATGAACGTGTGGATTCATTTGACTTAACAAACACTGTCAGGTGTAGAGGCAGATAACAAGGGGTGTGTTCAGGTTTATAGGTAGATAACATGGGTGTGTTCAGGTGTAGAGGCAGATAACAAGGGGTGTGTTCAGGTTAATAGGTAGATAACATGGGTGTGTTCAGGTGTAGAGGCAAATAACATGGGTGTGTTCAGGTTTAGAGGCAGATAACATGGGTGTGTTCAGGTTTAGAGGTAGATAACATGGGTGTGTTCAGGTTTATAGGTAGATAACATGGGTGTGTTCAGGTTTATAGGTAGATAACATGGGTGTGTTCAGGTTTAGAGGCAGATAACATGCGTGTTCAGGTGTAGAGGCAGAGAACAAGGGATGTGTTCAGGTTTATAGGCAGATAACATGGGTGTGTTCAGGTTTATAGGCAGATAACATGGGTCTGTTCAGGTTTAGAGGCAGATAACAAGGGTGTGTTCAGGTTTATAGGCAGAGAACAGTGTTGTGTTCAGGTTTATAGGCAGAGAACAAGGGGTGTGTTCATGTTTAGAGGTAGAGAACAAGGGGCATGTTCAGGTTTATAGGCGGATAACATGGGTGTGTTCAGGTTTAGAGGCAGATAACATGGGGTGTGTTCAGGTATATAGGCAGATAACAGTGTTGTGTTACGATTTTGAGGCAGAGAACAAGTGGTGTGTTAAGGTATAGAGGCAGAGAACAAGGGGTGTGTTCACGTTTAGAGGCAGATAACATGGGGTGTGTTCAGGTATATAGGCAGATAGCAGTGTTGTGTTCAGGTTTAGAGCCAGATAACATGGGTGTGTTCAGGTTTAGAGGCAGATAACATGGGGTGTGTTCAGGTATATAGGCAGATAACAGTGTTGTGTTAAGGTTTAGAGGGAGATAACATGGGGTGTGTTCAGGTATATAGGCAGATAACAGTGTTGTGTTAAGGTTTAGAGGCAGATAACATGGGGGGGTGTGTTCAGGTTTATAGGCAGAGAACAAGGGGTGTGTTCAGGTTTAGAGGCAGATAACAAGGGGTGTGTTCAGGTTTACAGGCAGAGAACAAGGGGTGTGTTCAGGTTTAGAGGCAGAGAACAAGGGAGTGTGTTCACTAAACACAACATTACCAACAACGCAGTGCCTAAAAGAGAAATGGACGGCGCTCACTAAACCATTGAGCAGGTTTTTCGAACACTGTGGAGAGTACAAGGGCTGTGTTCACCAAACACATTATCAGCAGCCCTGTGCAACACAGTGGCAAGGATAACACAACAATACCAACACCATGCAACGCACGAAACATAACAACTCAGTGCCAAGGAGAGGAGTTAGAGGAGCCAGAGGAAGAAGACACAGATGCTAGTAAACAAACGCTGTGAGGGACAGTGTGTATGAGGAAGGAGGAGAAGAGAGAACGTAATTATGGAGCGAGGCGCCAAATTTATGTCTGAATGAAACACCTGGAGAATTATACCGGATTATACCGCTAATGTTCTCCTGCCTCTCCTCGGTATGGAGGTGTGTGTGTGTGTGTGTGTGCGAGTGTGTGTGTTTACAGTATATGTGTGTATGCATGTGTGTGTGTGTGTGTGTGTGTCTGCTTGCAAGTGTCTGTGTTTGTGTGATACTGTGTTGATTTGATTATTTGGATTTAGTAATAGCCACACAGTCAGGAGTTCTTCATGTCTCAAATCCTCTCCAATCCTAGGACCATTTTAAAGTCCTGAGAGAACGGACCATTTTAAAGTCCTGAGAGAACGGACCATTTTAAAGTCCTGAGAGAACGGACCATTTTAAAGCCCTGAGAGAACGGACCAGTTTAAAGTCCTGAGAGAACGGACCAGTTTAAAGCCCTGACAGAATGGACCAGTGGTGTGTTTTCACTAAACTGACTTGTTGCGGATAAAAAGTGTTGATGACATAGAGCACACAAAATGTACTTTTTCACTTAATATTACACGAATAAAACATTACAATGTGTTTTCATCACATTTTCAACTCAACCGATTGTTTTGTCACAAAAACTGTTGCGTTAAATAGCAAATATGCCTACTCTGGTCTTGGTGCCTGCGCTCTAGCCAACAGCTTGCAGATACAGTGTGGGTAGGGCTAGCAGTGGCATGGAATCATGGATGCCAAGGGAAGCCAGGTTTCCTCCCCCAAAAAATTTACCATGAAAAAAATGAAAAAAATAAATCTCAAATGATTTATCTTTCGTCTCTCTGTGTTTCATAATGCTCTTTCAATTTGCAGGAGGCTGAATGTATCTCACAGGAGAACAGATCAGAGAGAGCGAAACAGCGCCCCTCTGTCTCTGTATGTGTCGCCCATCTATCTGATGCCGTGTGGTCAAAAAGAGCATTACATTGTTGCCGCCCGCAGCATTGAATGCAAGGAAAGCCAGCGAGTATTTGGCCTACCTTGATAATAATTTAATATAATAGCCAATCAGCGTTGAGCTAAACTGAACGACCTCAACTGTGAATGGTCCTGGCGAACCAAAAAAAAAAGAAAGTGTCATGGGAAGCCAATTTGGATTTGGCTTCACATCAATCACATCAATTCGAGAGCAATACGTCATTGACAGAAACAACTTGAATTGTTTCATCTCGTTGTGTTGTTGTCCTCCAACGGCTAGCTAGCTAAAATTGTCCCTTTCATAAATTAGCCATGGATGGAGATAGGGATTTTGACTTGTGGTTTTACTTAATTCTCCGTACTGGCCAATGATTATCAAAGAGATTCTGATCCAAACATTAATGTATACATTGAGGATGGAAGTTCAATATGTAGCTAGATGTAAAAGCCTTGACAAAAACAGTTGAGTTGATTCAACAACTTACAACAGAGATGTATGGGTACACTTCCTGCTTTGACTTCCTGCTTTTACTTCCTGCTTTGACTTCCTGCTTTTACCTCCTGCTTTTACTTCCTGCTTTTGCTTCCTGCATTTACTTCCTGTTTCATTCTATTTCTATGGAGGTGCATCTATGGACTATTGAACAGACTGACTGACTAACTGGTAGAGGGGTATCAGGACTATTGAGCAGACTGTGTGTGTGTGTGTGTGTGTGTGTGTGTGTGTGTGTGTGTGTGTGTGTGTGTGTGTGTGTGTGTGTGTGTGTGTGTGTGTGTGTGTGTGTGTGTGTGTGTGTGTGTGTGTGTGTGTGTGTGTGTGTGTGTGTGTGTGTGTGTGTGTGTGTGTGTGTCACAGAAATCAGAACCATGGACAGCCACATCATATTTAGCTGATGTTGACGTTGACTAAATCGTTTTTTGGAATCTTTTAGATGTCTCTGTATTAGACCAAGCAGACGTGATTTGATGATGTTGAAATGTTTAACATTTAAATGGTGCGGGAATAGTGGAGGCAGCTCCTGTTTTTCTTTGCGACTTGCGGTATCTCTCTGTGGTTCTAAATCATTAGTTATTTAGTGGTCCGAAAATGTTGGAAACATAAACTTGCTTGACCGTTGCCGTCGGTCATGTAACTGTGTGTTACACGCAATATGCTTTGTGGACTCCACTGAACAGATGTTGCTCTCTGGTTTTGTGATAAAACAAAGGTGTGGATAAATGTATTCTGCCACTGTGTTTTCTAATTGCCTTTAGGCCTATATATATCACAGTGGCATATGAACAAACAGGTTGTAGAGTAAACAGCGCAATTATCACAACACACAGGTTGTATTACGGCACATTATTTTCTGTCTTGGCTTCCTCTGTGATTTTACCCACACGCCACTACTGGAAACTAGTCTACAGGATGAGATTATTATGGATCATTATCATGGATTTTTTTTTTGTTGTCAAATGGCAGTCAAGCATCGATCATCATGTCACCAGGATAAGACGCTCGATATTCCTTGGAAAGGAGCATCAAGCTCATCACCTTGACCTTTCACCGTCCCCCTGTGAAGTTCATCATCACTTATTTCATCTTATTTCATCTGTAGCCTAATAAATTGTATGCTTTCCTGAGTCGTAGTGGGAGGACCACACACCATTTCATCGCATGACTCCAAGTTACACTATATATACAAAAGTATGTGGACACTAAAATGAGTGGATTTGGCTATTTCAGCCACAGCCGTATCTGACTGGTGTATAAAATCTGGCGCACAGCCATCCAATCTCCGTTGACAAACATTGGCAGTAGAATGTCCTTACTGACGAGCTCAGTGACTTTCAACGTGGCACCGTCATAGGATGCCACCTTTCCAAACAAGTCAGTCCGTCAAAATTTCTGCTCTGCTAGAACTGCCCCCGGTCAACTGTAAGAGCTGTTATTGTGAAGTGGAAACGTCTAGGAGATACACCGGCTCAACCGCAAAGTGATAAGTCACACAAGCTCAGAGATCAGGACCACCGTGTGCTGAAGCGCGTAGTGTGTAAATATCGTCTGTACTCGGTTGCAACTACTGAGTTCCAAACTGCCTCTGGACGTCGGCACAAAAAACTGTTCTTAGTGATGTAAAGCTTGCACCCCATTGGAGTCTGGAGCTTTGGAGTGACGAATCACGCTTCACCATCTGGCTGTCCTGCGGACGAATCTGTCTAGGTGGATGCCAGGACAACGCTACCTGCCCGAATGCATAGTGCCAACTGTCAAGTTTGGTGGAGGAGGAATAATGGTCTGGGGCTGTTTTTCATGGTTCAGGCTAGGCCCCTCCAGTGAAAGAAAATCTTAACCCTACAGCATACAATGACATTCTAGACGATTCTGTGCTTCCAACTTTATGGCAAATGTGGTTTGTCGAGAAAGGTATGGAAGGACTTGGCTTGCCTGCACAGAGCCCTGACCTCAACCCCATCAAACACCTTTGGGATAAATTGTAACGCTGACTGCGAGCCAGGCCTAATTGCCTTAACATCAGTGCCCGACCTCACTAATGCTCTTGCGGCTGAATGGAAGAAAATCCCTGCAGCAATGTTCCAACATCTAGTGGAAGGCCTTCCCAGAAGAGTGGAGGCTATTATAGCAGCAAAGGGGGGACCGACTCCATATTAACTTCTTAGGGGGCGGCTGCATAGGTGACGGTTTTGGAGAGTCTGGTGTGCCCAAATTAAAATGCCTGCCACTCAGGCCCAGCAAATAGGATATGCACATAATTAGTACTATTGGATAGGAAACACTCAGAAGTTTCTAAGAGTGTTAAAATAATGTATGTGAGTATAACAGAACTGATATAGCAGGCAAAAACCCGAGGAAAATCCATCCGGATTTGGAGTTTTTTTGTACTTGACCTTCTTCTCAAGGCTGCCTATTCATTTTTATTTTAACCAGGACTGAGACTGCAGTACCTATGGCTTCTACTAGATGTCAGCAGTCTCTATACAAGGACTGGGAGCGATAGGAGTAAGCAAAACGGAAGAGGAAGAAGTCAGGGGACCACTTTTGTAAACAAGGTTTGACGCGCGCGAGATTGTGAACGTGCACCACTTTATTTTCCTTTCCTATCGTTCACATTATCGTCCGGTTGAAATATTACAGCAAATATACACAAAAGGATACCTAAGGATACATTAAAAATGATGTTTGATTTGTTTGTAGAAAGTTTATAGGTATAATTTGAACGGTGGATTTTATGATCATAACGCGCCAACCAAACAGAGATTTATGGCTATAATAAATGACTTTTTCTAACAAAAGAACCATTGGATGTCTTCGTTGGACTCTTGGGAAGCCCTCAGCAGAAGTTCTTCGAAAGGTAAGGGATTTTATATTAGCAATTTTATGCATTTTGTGAGACCTGCGTTGGTAATGGATTTATGCTAATGCATAAAATATGAGAGGGGCTATCTTCAAACAATCAAATGTTGTGCTTTTGCCGTAAAGCCTTTTTGAAATCTGACAACGCTGTGATATTGCCAAGAATCAACGCTTTTGATGACTATGCAATACTTGTATATTGATGAATGTTTAATAATTCAACTTTTGGATTTTGAATTTGGCGCCTCACATTTCACCCCACTGCTCCCTAAGTAGTTAAAGGTCCTCGATGATGTCACCATTGCCCTTGATTCTAAGCAATGTTATGCTGCTATTTTTATTGACTTGGCCAAAGCTTTTGATACGGTAGACCATTCCATTCTTGTGGGCCAGCTAAGGTGTATTGGTGTCTCTGAGAGGTCTTTGGCCTGATTTGCTAACTACCTCTCTCAAAGAGTGCAGTGTATAAAGTCAGAATATCTGCTGTCTCAGCCACTGCCTGTCACCAAGGGAGTACCCCAAGGTTCGACCCTAGGCCCCACTCTCTTCTTAATTTACATCAACAACATAGCTCAGGCAGTAGGAAGCTCTCTCATCAATTTATATGCAGATGACACAGTCTTATACTCAGCTGGCCCCTCCCCGGATTTTGTGTTAAATGCTCTACAACAAAACTTTCTTAGTGTCCAACAAGCTTTCTATACCCTTAACCTTGTTCTGAACACCTCCAAAACAAAGGTCATGTGGTTTGGTAAGAAGAATGCCCCTCTCCCCACAGGTGTGATTACTACCTCTGTCCCAAATCTCGAACTCCATCAGTGGAGTATGTTCATGAACCCTCATACCGATCTGCCATGTGACAGGAAGAGAGTCGTGTATAGTTTCGACGTCCGATTTCAATTTAGATCTGAACCAAAGGAGATAGCATTAGCGAGGAGAAAGTGGGGTCGACGGTTTGTAACCCTGATTCAGATGACCATCCTACCCATGCTAGATTACGGAGGTGTAATTTATAGATCGGCAGGTAAGGGTGATCTTGAGCGACTCGATGTTCTTTACCATTCGGCCATGAGATTTGCCACCAATGCTCCTTATAGGACACATCACTGCACTCTATACTCCTCTATAAACTGGTCATCTCTGTATACCCAACGCAAAACCCACTGGTTGATGCTTATTTATAAAACCCTCTTAGGCCTCACTCCCCCCTATCTGAGATATCTACTGCAGCCCTCATCCTTCACATACAACACCCGTTCTGCCAGTCACATTCTGTTAAAGGTCCCCAAAGCACACACGTCCCTGGGTTGCTCCTCTTTTCAGTTCGCTGCAGCTAGCGACTGGAACGAGCTGCAACAAACACTCAAACTGGACAGTTTTATCTCAATCTCTTCATTCAAAGACTCAATCATGGACACTCTTACTGACAGTTGTAGCTGCTTTGTGTGATGTATTGTTGTCTCTACCTTCTTGCCCTTTGTGCTGTTGTCTGTGCCCAATAATGTTTGTACCATGTTTTGTGCTGCTACCATGTTGTGTTGCTACCATGTTGTTGTCATGTTGTGTTGCTACCATGCTGTATTGTCATGTGTTGCTGCCTTGTCGTGATGTGTTTTGTCCTTAATTTATATTATTATAATTTATTGATATATATCCCAGCCCCCATCCCACGCAGGAGGATTTTTGCCTTTTGGTAGGCCGTCCTGGTAAATAATAATTTGATTACTCACCACGGACTGGAAGAAGCTTTTTCCTTTAACGAGTCCGACGAGAAAGATATTCTGCTCTCCTGGGAACAGGCCAAGATCCCCGTCATTTGAGTGATGAAAAGACGGAGGAAAATATGACGCAGATCAGGCTGACTTCTGAGAATCCGTAGGCGAGCGAGTAAACTCCCACTGCCATCAATTCTACTTGCTAACATGCAATCATTGGAAAATAAAATTGATGACCTATGATTACGGTTATCCAACGGGACATTAAGAATTGTAATATCTTATGTTTCACCGAGTTGTGGGATTTTCAATGCACCAGCAGAACAGAGAAGCTACATCTGGTGCGCGATGTCTAAGTCTCGAGGTATTGCTTGCCTGAAGTAGAGTACCTTATGATAAGCTGTAGACCACACAATCTACTAAGAGAGTTCTCATCTATATTATTCATAGCAGTCTATTTACCACCACAGACCGATGCTGGCACTAAGACCGCACTCAACCAACTTTACAAGGCCGTAAGCAATCCACAAAAGTCTCACCCAGAAGCGGTGCTCCTAGTGGCCGGGGTCTTTAATGCAGGCAAACTTAAATCAGTTTTACCAAATTTCTACCAGCATGTCACATGTGCAACCAGTGGAAAAAAAAACTCTAGACCACCTTTACTCCACACACAGAGATGCATTCAAAGTTCTTCCTCGCCCTCCATTTGGCAAATCTGACCATAATTCTATCCTCCTGATTCCTGCTTACAAGCAAAAACTAAAGCAGGAAGTACCAGTGACTCGCTCAATACGGAAGTGGTCAGATGACGCGGATGCTACGCTACAGGACTGTTTTGCTAGCACAGACTGGAATATGTTCCTGGGATTCATCCAACGGCATTGAGGAGTATATCATATCAGTCATCGGCTTCATCAATAAGTGCATCGACGATGTCGTCCCCACAGTGACAGTACGTACATATCCCAACCAGAAGCCATGGATTACAGGCAACATCTGCATCAAGCTAAAGGCTAGAACTGCCGCTTTCAAGGAGTGGGACACTAATCCGGACACTTATAAGAAATCCCTCTACGCCCTCAGGCGAACCATCAAACAGGCAAAGCATCAATACATGATTAAGATTGAATCATACTACACCGGCTCTGACGCTCGTCGGATGTGGCAGGGCTTGAAAACTATTACGGACTACAAAGGCAAACCCAGACACAAGCTGCCAAGTGACGCGAGCCTTCCAGACTAGCTAAATGCCTTTTATGCTCGCTTCGAGGCAGGTGAGACACTGAAGCATGCATGAGAGCACCAGCTGTTCCGGACAACTGTGTGATAACGCTCTCGGTAGCCGATATGAGCAAGACCTGTAAACAGGTCAACATTCACAAAGCCGAAGGGCCAGAGGTATTATCAGGATGTGTACTCAAAGCATGTGCGGACCAACTGGCAAGCTGACATTTTCAACCTCTCCCTGACCGAGTCTGTAATACCTACATGTTTCAAGCAGACCACCATAGTCCAGGTGCCCAAGGAAGCAAAGGTAACCTGCCTAAAGTATTACCACCCCGTAGTACTCACGTCGGTAGCCACAAAGTGCTTTGAAAGGCTGGTCATGGCTCACATCAACAGTATCATCCCGGATACCCTAGACCCACCCCAATTCACATACCGCCCCAACAGATCCACAGATGACGCAATCTCTAATCACACTCCACACTGCCCTTTCCCACCTGGACAAAAGGAACACCTATGCAAGAATGCTGATCATTGACTACAGCTCAGCGTTCAACACTATAGTACCCACAAAGCTCATTACTAAGCTAAGGACCCTGGGACTAAACTTCTCCCTCTGCAACTGGATCCTGGACTTCCTGACGGGCCGCACCCAGGTGGTAAGTGTAGGCAACAGCACGTCTGCCACACTGATCCTTAACACTGGGGCCCCTCAGGGGTGCATGCTTAGTCCATTCCTGTACTCCCTGTTCACCCACGACTGCATGGCCAAACACGACTCCAACACCATCATTAAGCACATGTGACAAGTAAAGTTTGATTTGATTTTGATTTGCAAAGATCCCACCATGTCCAATGAACAGATCATCTGTTGGCATTTATCACATTTTAAACGAAACCTCCTATTTCCATCACAATTGTCATAATATCTTTTATACGGTTTGACTTTACTCGCATAAAAACTGTGGATGGAAACGTGGATAGTGTCTCACTAGGATAAACGTTGATTTTTGACCGAGCATCGCGGGTTCAATCCCAGTTCTTGGTACTCGTTTTTTTTTTTTGGCGTATACTGACGTCTTGGGGACCTGGACAAATGTGGAATATTGCAATCTATCTTTAGTGATCTTGCTGCTCTTACCTTTCTTGTCTCCGAAGAACAGTGTCTGCTGTGCAGGGTTAGACCACTGGAGGGAGGTTTGGTCGTTGTACTCTACCCTGCAAGTCATGTTGGCTGTCCCCCCCTCTGTTACTGTCTGATTCTGGACCAGGGGGTGCTGCCCCGACGACCCTGGGGCGAGAGAGGAGAGGAGACAGGGAGAGAAAAGGGTAAATATAACAAAACATAATTCGTAGCGTAAGAGACATTGGGTTTAGTATGGGTAAACATTTCTGCTATCAGAAGACAAACACAGTTCTTCAAATCTAAGAGAGCTGGTTGTAGTTTTGTGCCAACATCAAACCTCTTCAATGTTGAAGTTTTGATTTCTATATACAGTATGTGTAGACAGTATACCCTGTAGTAATTACATAGAATGCTTCTAATCCTCTATACTGTAGCCTACATGGTTTAGTGTTCCATATGGTTTAGTGTTCTACATGGTTTATTGTTCTACATGGTTTAGAGTATTATATGGTTTAGTGTTCTAAATGGTTTATTGATCTACATGGTTTATTGTTGAACATGGTTTAGAGTTTTACATGGTTTAGAGTCTACATGGTTTAGTGTTCTACATGGTTTAGTGTTCTACGTGGTTTAGTGTTCCACTAGGTTTAGCGTTCTACATGGACATGGTTTAGTGTTCTACATGGTTTATTGTTCTACATGGACATGGTTTAGTGATATACATGGTTTAGTGTTCTACATGCTTTAGTGATCTACATGGTTTAATGTTCTACGTGGTTTAGTGTTCTACATGGTTTAGTGTTCTATGTGGTTTAGTGTCTACATGGATTAGTGTCTACATGATTTAGTGTTTTACAGGCTTTAGTGATCTACATGGTTTAGTGTTCTACGTGGTTTAGTGTTCCACTATGTTTAGCGTTCTACATGGTTTATTGTTCTACATGGTTTAGTGTTCTACATGGACATGGTTTAGTGTTTTACGTGGTTTAGTGTTCCACTAGGTTTAGTGTTCTACATGCTTTAGTGTTCTACATGGTTTAGTGTTCTACATGGACATGGTTTAGTGTTCTACGTGGTGAGATGTTCCACTAGGTTTAGTGTTCTACATGCTTTAGTGTTCTACATGGTTTAGTGTTCTACATGGACATGGTTTAGTGATCTACATGGTTTAGTGTTCTACAAGGTTTAGTGTTCTACATGGGAATGGTTTAGTGTTCTACATGCTTTAGTATTCTACATGGTTTAGTGTTCTATGTGGTTTAGTGTCTACATGCTATAGTGTTCTATATGGTTTAGTGTTCCACATGGTTTAGTGTTCTACATGGTTTAGTGTTCTACATGGACATGGTTTATTGTTCTATATGGTTTAGTGTTCTATATGGTTTAGTGTTCTATGTGGTTTAGTGTTCTACATGGTTTAGTGTTCTACATGGTTTAGTGTTCTATATGGTTTAGTGTCTACATGGTTTAGTGTTCTACATGGTTTAGTGTCTACATGGTTTAGTGTTCTACATGGTTTAGTGTCTACATGGTTTAGTGATCTATGTGGTTTAGTGACCTACATGGACCCGGTTTAGTGTTCTACATGGTTTAGTGTTCTACATGGTTTAGTGTTCTACATGGACATGGTTTAGTGTTCTACATGGTTTAGTGTTCTACATGGACATGGTTTAGTGATCTACATGGTTTAGTGTTCTACGTGGTTTAGTGTTCTACATGGACATGGTTTAGTGATCTACATGGTTTAGTGTTCTACATGATTTAGTGTTCTACATGGTTTAGTGTTATACATGGACATGGTTTAGTGATCTACATGGTTTAGTGTTCTACATGGACATGGTTTAGTGATCTACATGGTTTAGTGTTCTACATGGTTTACTGTTCTACATGGACATGGTTTAGTGTTTTACGTGGTTTAGTGTTGAACATGGTTTAGTGTTCTACATGGTTTAGTGTTCTACATGGTTTACTGTTCTACATGGTTTAGTGTCCTACATGGTTTAGTGTCCTACATGGTTTAGTGTTCTACATGGTTTAGTGTTCTACATGGTTTAGTGTCTACATGGTTTAGTGTTCTACATAGACATGGTGTACTGTTATATGTTGTCATGTGTCTTGTGTACCATTCATCAAGTTCACTCTCAGGAAATACAACATGAAGTTCCCTCTCAGGAAATACAACATGAAGTTCCCTCTCAGGAAATGCAACATGAAGTTCCCTCTCAGGAAAAACAACATTAAGTTCCCTCTCTGGAAAAACAACATGAAGTTCCCTCTCAGGAAATACAACATGAAGTTGACTATTGGGAAATACAACATGAAGATACCTCTCAGGAAATACAACATGAAGTTCCCTCTCAAGAAATACAACATGAAGTTCCCTCTCAGGAAATACAACATGAAGTTCCCTCCCAGGAAAAACAACATGAAGTTCCCTCTCAGGAAATACAACATGAAGTTCCCTCTCAGGAAAAACAACATTAAGTTCCCTCTCAGGAAATACAACATGAAGTTCCCTCTCAGGAAATACAACATTAAGTTCCCTCTCAGGAAATACAACATGAAGTTCCCTCTCAGGAAATACAACATGAAGTTCCCTCTCAGGAAATACAACATGAAGTTCCCTCTCAGGAAATACAACATGAAGTTCCCTCTCAGGAAATACAACATGAAGTTCCCTCTCAGGAAATACAACATGAAGTTCCCTCTCAGGAAATACAACATGAAGTTCCCTCTCAGGAAATACAACATGAAGTTCCCTCTCAGGAAATACAACATGAAGTTCCCTCTCAGGAAATA